>JARHVA010000410.1:1852500-2022500 GCA_037957365.1 Torreya grandis
GGTTGCTCACCTAAAAAACCATCAACTCAGAATCTCCTTTGGCATGAAGGAACTTGACACCTTTGTCTTGAGTAGCCTTCAACTTGAGTAACAGAGATTCATACTCGATAGTGTTGTTGGTGTTGCTGAACTACAACTTATATGAAGAAGGAAAAATATCTCTTTGAGGAGATATCAACATAATCTCAGCTCCAACACTAGTATAAGAATTACTGCCATCAAATTTTAGGATTCAAACATCATCAAAAATGATCTTCTATCAATTTTTTTTGCATTAGAGAGGGAAGATCCTTTTTCATCTGCACTGTACCCTACCAATTCTTTTGATGTCTTATTTGAATCAATTTTTAGATCTCCACCTATAGGACTTTCATCTACTATAATAAGAAAGTCTTCAGTAGACAAAAAATAATTACCACTGCTTAAAGACTTAAACAAAATTTGGGCTTTAGGTGCTGATGTTTGAGTGATAACATATTTGCCTCCTTTTCAAGGAGTAGCCTCTACATGATGCCCTTCATAGGGATCCTTACCTTAGATAGGTCCATACTCAATTCTCCACTAACATCCTTGTAGAAATTTTGCCCAAGAAGAATGTCATATGAGGCTGGGACATCAGCCACCAGGATTGTCATTTTGATCCTTTTATCTAGGAATACCACAAATACAAATTGGGCATCCTTGATTTGTCCCAGCAAAGGGACTTGTTTGTTTTCCATGGAGAAACAGCTCCCAAAAAGTCTTGATCAGCATGAGGCCAAGAGATTCATCTAATTTGATGAGTATGACATTGTCAGACGCACCTGAGTCTATGATGTAATTGTTCAATTGGTGTCCATTTATCAGCAGGGAGACATAAAATGGTCCTGTCCTCTCAGGAGTAGTAGGAGGAGTAATGACAAGGTTATTCTAGGTGGATGTGGGAGTCACCTTTAGAATAGATGGTCTTATAGGGATGATTTTATTCTTTACACATTGAACCAACTTATCCAACTGCTTAGGGTTGGATTGTAAAAATTTAAATTTAGACATTTGAATTTTGGTTTTCTTGACATGGTCAATTATATCAAATGTCTAAAATGAATTAGGAATAGGGGAAGGTAGTTCATCCTTTTGGTTTTTAGGAGGGGGGTACTGATATGTGAAATTGAAATTGAAGGTGAAGGTGTACTTGAGGTACTTAGTTTTTTAGTGATCACTGAGTCCTTTGATTGAAAACGTAGAGTGGTTCCCCACTTAGCAATTGAAACTGTTGGTTGAGCTCACTCTATTTTTTCCTTATCAACTTGCCAGGCTGACTAGTTCTGGGACTGGGTGAATACAACGTATGATCCATCAAATGATTCACCTTTACTTCTAGGTTCATTTTGGTAGTTCAAGAAACCAATGTTAGAGTCACCAGCTAATTCTTCTTCTCCCTCTGCAAAGACATTAGCATCATCTTCTAGGTTTAACTCAGGCTAGAAGGAGAAATCAGATTCTATTTTGAGATATCCAACTATTGAGTTGGCTAGTGATACTTTAATGGCAACCTTCCCCTATGGGGGAGGAAGATGATTTGGTTTCCCTTAGTTTTTGGTAACATTGCCTTGATATGACTGATTAAGGAATGTCCTCCTTAGTATATCTTGATATGAAGGAGCAGAAGACATCCCTTGCACCATTTGCTTTCTGAGAGCTAACAACTCATTTACCAGCTTTTGCACCATTAGATCAGTGGTGCATGTAGATGGATATTCAAAGGATAAAGAAGATTTATTTATGTTAAGATCTCTCCTTATCTTCCCTACCAAGATGAGATCATCTTCCATCTCAGTAGCTAAATCCTACACTATAGCAAGGTCTATGTGGCCAGCATGTCTCAGCAAAAAAATCACTTCAGGATGTTGAGAGTTGATGAAGAAGCATTTGAGATTCCTAGTTATTTGCTAAGCAATTGTAAGAATCTTGTTCCTTAGTTTGTTAAACTTGGTGATGAAATCTCTCATTGGTTCATGAGGCTCCTTCTTCATTTATGTGAGCTAAGCCAACATGGCATGTTCATCTTCTACAAGCTTGAATCTAGCTTCAAACTTGGCTTTGAGGGTGTTCTAGTCAGTCATGGTCTAGGCCTTCAAATGATAAAACTAGTATGTAGTAGCACCTTGTAAAATTTCTATGAACAACCTGACTGCTACATCCTCATACTCCACAAATATCACACCATAGGCTATGTTGAAGGTTGCAATATGTTCATCAGAATGAACTCTCCCATCACCAAAGAATTTGGGGAAATTTTTCCTTGAACTATGAGGTAGCTCATGTAGAGGTGGAGTTAGATTGAGTAGACCAAAAGAGTTACCCCAAGGGCCTTAAATTGCCATGATTTGACTACTAAAGGGAGGGATAACAAATGTTTTAGGGGTATGTATTGACAAAGCTCTACTAATAGTAGAAAATGATGCTTTGTCTGGTAATGGAGACCTAATTTTGGTAGGAGGAAAACTCCTGGTTCACTGAAGGTGAGATGGTGAAGGGAAAGGATCAAAATCACTTTGATGTGCTAACTCAAATACAAGGTCAACAATACCTTTAGATCTCTAGCTTCACGTATACCATGGATTTGCTAGATTGTAAAATAAAAATGGAAAAGAGCTGACACTACTTCAATTTGAAGCATGAGGCTTCAAACTGCATATTCAATCCCCAACAGAGTTGCCAAAAACTATTGTGTGAAGCTGGAAGGAAAATTAACAATGGAAAAGAACTAGAATTACTTTAATTTGAAGCTTGAGGCTTCAAACTGCATGTTCTTTGCTAGTAGAGTCACCAAAAATTATATACCATGGATCTGTTAGGGTGTAAAATTAAAATGGATAAGGATAGGGACTAATTCAATTTGAAGCTTGACACCTTCAAACTGCACAAAATGTTACATAGTAGAGTCACCAAAAACTATATACAATGGATCCACCAGAGTGTAAAACTAAAATGGATAAGGATAAGGACTACTTCAATTTGAAGCTTGACACCTTTAAACTACACAAAATGTTCCCTAGCAGAGTCACCAAAAAATTTATATCATGGATCCATTAAAGTGTAAAATTGAAATGGATAAGGATAGGGACTACTTCAATTTAAAGCTTGACACCCTCAAACTGCATAAAATGTTCCCCAATGGAGTCACCAAAAAATGTATGGATGAATATTTTGTCACTTGCTAACTGATGGGTAAAATAGGCTATTTCAACCGTAGCATACGAAGATCGATTGGCCAAATGTGTAGGTTTACCACATCAAAAAGAGACAAATCTCTCCTCTCATCAAGGGGAGGTTCCTTGTAAATATGAGGTACACACACACACACACACACAAACTGAAAATAACACTCAGGGGTAGGACAACACCATCTATCTCTCTTTTTTAATAGATGATGTTCATAGACAAAGGAGAAATCTTAGTGAAATGACAGATGACACTTCTCTTCTTTTAGAAGTGGTCTGCAGTAAACAACAAGAATTATTTCTGGTAGTGATAAGTAAATTTAACAAGGTGTAATAACTAGCACAATGAGCTGTAGCACAAAGTCTCCACCTCAACTTTAAAAGAGTGAAATATGCAAAGGACAATGGGGGCACAAAGTCATCCCAAGATCCTTTACATAGAAATAGAAAAATAAACATGCTAAAGATAATTGTGGCAGCACAAAGTCTCTCCACAGTCAGATTTAAGACACCTTCCTAATTACTTCTACTAGTTTTGCTTATTTAATTAAATGGACAAGACAATATTCAAGAAATAGAACATAAAAACAATCCACTAAACAACACAAGCTATCTTAGTGCAAAGTCTGAAAGGTCACTTGCTTTCTCATTCAAATAAAGAAATATGATTAACAATCTGAGCTCAAAGTCTTAGGAAATGCCTTTCAATTTGGGTAGAGTTTTGATTCTATAATAGAGAGATCTCTCTTGCACAAAATAATATACTACAATATATAATGCTCCAAGAAAGACTTGGGTACTTTGTTTCATGGAATTTTCGATGCTGCATTCAATGCCTTGAATGCATTTTTAGTTCTATGAAGGGGCTATGCTGGAACAGGGCATCAGCCTTGACTTTGGTGTACATAATCATCTCAAATGTCTTCTCCTAAGCATGGGTCATCTGGTCTATTTCCAGATATGTACACAACTATCTACTCACTTTTATTCAAAGGGAGAAAAACTAGCCACACTTTTGAAAGTTTACATGCTTAGATGTCTACTTGGTGGACTATTCCACCTACTAGAGTTAGATTGAGTAGTCAAATCATGGCATAACAATAGTCCCTCTTTTTTGTTACAATTTGAGCTCTTAGGCCATATTCTTACCTTCGATAGGCTCTTTCAGATCTTTCTTCAACTGTTCACTGAGTTTTTCTTCAAATTCCATGCCATATTTGAAAATAAATGGGCATTTTATTACCTTGAATTTGACATTCATGGGGAATTCATTGGTCACTTGATCACTTGAACCACATTGAACCTTGAACCTTTAAATTTCATTGGTTTAATGGTTCAATGGTTCAAATGGTCTATTTCAGCTCCTTGGTTCAATCGGCTGAACCATCTCTTTAAACTTGTCTCTGGAATCTTTCGCTTCCTTCCTTCACTCAAAGCTTCCTTTCAAACTTTTAAATTCCTTGAACATTTGAAATTTGAACCGTTTTGGTTCAAATTTCAATGGTTCATTCTCTTTCTCAGAATCCTTTAGTCCTTTGAAGTTTTCAAATCCTTTTCTTTTTTGTTGAACTCGTTGAACCTTTGAACTCTTTGGGTTCAAGGTTCAATGGTTCATTTTTTGCTCTTCAAATCCTTTGTTCTTCTAAGTGTCTCAAACTTTATTGAACTCATTGAACCTTTTAACTTTGAACTATTTTGGTTCATGGTTCAATGGTTCAACGGTTTAATCTTTTATTCTTCAAAGTCTTCTTTTCTTTGTCCTTTAAAGTCATTGAACTTTGAACTTGTAGAAGTGCTTGACTCTTTAAGTCTACTGATGTCATTGAACCTTTGAACCAATTAAACCTTTGAACTTTTGGAAGCAGGGTTTAATGGTTCAATGGTTCAATCTTTTTGTTTAAAGCTTGCCGATGGACCTTTTGGTTCAAATTCAATGTTGGACCAGCCTTGAAATTGCTTAAGCATTTGGAATTTGTTCCTTTGTGAGAGCTCACCTATTGAAGGCATTGAACCTATTAAACCTACAAGTCTCTTAGCTAAAAAAGCTTAAATAATTGAAGAATTTGAGTGCTCAAAACATTTTTTGAGAAGGGAAGAGAGAATTTTGGCCTACAGGACCAAAATAGTTGATATGTTGTCCCCAAAAATGAGTGACAAATTTTGGGAACAATAGTTGGCTCCAGTTGGGGAACTTCCATTGATTGTAAAAATAATCGAAGGGAGTAGAGTCTATAATCTCAAGTGCCTTTAAGTATGCCATTAGGCTATGGAGTCATGCTACCCAAAAATAAAGGCACCAAAAAGAAATGAAAATGAAAAGCACAAAATAGAACTAAAGACTATACAAATATACAAATGTACAACCAGACTTATCTGATACTTTAAGAATTGAAGTGTTTTAGATGCTGCCCACTATGAGGTAATGAAAATGGTGTGTCATCTTGATAAACCAACAAGAAACCATTTTCTCCCTAGAATCAGTGATGGCAAAATGGAACTCTCCACCAGGAATCATATTTTATGTGCACTCCTTTTGGTTCTCTCTTCTTTCCCCATGGCAAGACGTGGTCTCCAATCTGAAAACCATAAATCCTTGCTCTCTTGGCAAAGAGTTTCTTTTCCTGACTTTGGTGCATAACAATATGGTCCACTACCATAATTTGCTATTCTTTTGGTTCAGCCCAACACATGATTTGATTGTTAGTATCAAACACCTACCAATGATTAGCATTATCAGGCACACTTGGTCAAAGACCAGTTTGATAGTGTACCTATTATCTTTGAAATCAGGGTGTGGAACCATGAAATTTGTAGGGATAGCTAATGAATTTACATGATTATGAAACTCTCTAGGTACTACAGATATATTGAAAGCATAAAAACTATCAATATAGTCCCATACCAGATTGCGATAATGGCACAATATTTTGTTCTTGGTTTGACACAGGTTTCTCACTTGACAAACCATCAGCTTAGCATCTTCTTTGGCATGAAGGAACTTGACACCTTTGTCTTGAGTAGCCTTTAACCTGAGTAAAAGAGATTTGTACTTGACAATGTTTTTGGTGTTACTGAACTGCAACTTATATGAAAAAGGAAAAATATCTTCTTGAGGAGATATCAACACAATCCTGGCTCTAGCACTAGTAGAAGAATTTTTTCCATCAAATTCTAGGATCCAAACATCATCAAAAATTGATCTTCTATCATATTTTTCTTCATTAGAGAGGGAATATATTTTTTCATCTATACTGCACCCTACCAATTCTTCTGATGTCTTAGTTGAATCAATTTTTGGATCACCACCTACAGGACTTTCATCTACTATAATAGGAACATCTTTAATAGACAAAAAATAATTACCCTGCCTGAAGACTCAAATAGAATTTGGGCTTCAAGTGTTGATGTTTGAGTGACAACATATTTTGCCTCCTTCTTAGGGAGTAACCTCTACATGATGCCCTTCATAGGGATCCTTTCCTCAGATAGGTCCATCCTCAATTCTCCACCAACATCCTTGTATAATTTTTTCCTAAGAATAATGTCGTATGAGGCTACGATGTCAGCCACTAGGACTATCATTTTGATTTTTTAATCTAAAAATGATATAAATGAAAATTGGGCATCCTTGATATGTCCCAACAAAGGGACTTATTTGTTTTTTATGGAGAAACATCTCCTAAAAGTCTTGGTCAACATGAGGCCAAGAGATTCAGCTACTTTGATGGGCATGACATTGTCAGATGCACCTGAGTCTATGATGCAATTGTTCAACTAGTGCCCATTTATCAGTAGGGAGACATAAAATGGTTCTATCCTCCTGAGAGTAGTAGGAGGAATAATGACAAAGTTATTTTAGGTGGATGTGGGAGTCACCTTTGTAACAACTAGTTCTATAGGGATGGTTTTATTCTTTACACATTGAACCAACTTATCCAACTGCTCAGGGTTGGATTGTAGGAATTCAAATTTAGACATTTGAATTTTAGTTTTCTTGACATGGTTAATTATATCAAATGTCTAAAATGAATTAAGAATAGGGGAAGGTAGTTCATCCTTTTGGTTTTTAAGAGGGAGGGTACTGATCTATGAAATTGAATTTGAAGGTGAAGGCGTAATTGAGGTACTCACTTTTTTAGTGATCACTAGGTCCTTTGATTGAAATGGTAGAGTGGTTCCCTACTTAGCAATTGAAACTATTGGTTGAGCTCCCTCCTCTATTTTTTCATTATTAGTGTGTTGGCTTGACTGGTTCTGAGACCAAGTGAATATAATGTATGATTTGTCAAATGCTTCACCTTTACTTCTAGGTTTATTCTGGTAGTTCAAGAAACTAATGTTGGAGTCACTACCTAATTCTTCTTCTCCCTCTGTGAAGATACTAACGTCATCTTCTAGGCTCAACTCAGGCTAGAAAAAGAAATCAAATTCTATTTTGAGATATCCAACTATTGAGTTGGCTGGTGCTACTTTAATGGCAAGCTTCCCCTATGGGGGAGGAAGATGATTTGGTTGACCTTGGTTTTTGGTAGTGTATCCTTGATATGAATGATTAGGGAAATTCCTCCTTGGTATATCTTGATATGAAGGAGTACAAGACATCCCTTATCCCATTTGCTTTCTGAGAGCTAGCAACTCATTTTCCAGCTTTTACACCATTGGATCAGTGGTCCCTGTAGATGGATATTCAGAGGATGAAGAAGATTTACCTCTATTAGGATCTCTCCTTATCTTCCCCACCAAGATGAGATCATATTCCACCTCAATATCTAGATATTACACTACAATAAGGTCTATGTGGCCAGCACATCTCAATAGAAAACTCACTTCAGGTAGCTGAGAGTTGATGAAGAAGCATTTGAGATTATCAACTATTGGCTGAGCAATTATAGGAATCTTATTCCTTAGCTTGTCAAACTTGGCAATGAAATCCCTCATTGGCTCATGAGGCTCCTTCTTAATTTGTGTGATCTGAGCCAATAGGGCATGCGTATCTTTTATAGGCTTGAATTTAGCTTCAAACTTGGCTTTGAGGGTGTTCTAATCAGTCACAGTCTGGGCCTACAGATGATAAAAGTAGTCTATAGCAACACCTTGTAAAGTTTCTATGAATAACCTGACTACTACATCCTCATACTCCATGCCTATCACACCACAAGATATGCTAAAAGTTATAATATGTTTATTAGGATGAACTCTCCCATCACCAAAGAATTTGGGAAATTTTTTCCTTAAACTGTGGGGTAGCTCATGTAGAGGTGGAGTTAGATTGAGTGTACCAAAAGAGTTACCCCAAGGGCCTTAAACTGTAATGATTTGACTACTAAAGGGAGGGATAACAAATGTCTAAGGGGTATTTATTGACAAAGCTCTACTAATAGTAGAAATGGATGCTTTTCCTAGCAATGGAGACCTGATTTTGGTAGGAGGAAAACTCCTAGTTTGTTGAAGGTGAGATGGTGAAGGGAAAGGATCAAAATTACTTTGTTGTGCCAACTCGAATATAGGGTCTATAATACCTTTAGATCTCTGGCTTCATGTATACCATGGATTTTCTAGATTGTAAAGTAAAAATGGAAAAGAACTGACACTGCTTCAATTTGAAGCTTGAGACTTCAAACTACATGTTCGATCCCCAACAGAGTCACCAAAAATTATTGCATGAAGCTGGGAGGAAAATTAACAATGGGAAAGAACTAGAACTACTTCAATTTGAAGATAGAGGCTTCAAACTGTGTGTTCTTCCCTAGTGGAGTCACCAAAAATTGTATATTGTGGATCTGCTAGAGTGTAAAACTAAAATGGATAAGGATAGGGACTGCTTTAATTTTAAGCTTGACACCTTCAAACTGCACAAAATGTTCCCAAGTAGAGTTGTCAAAAAATTTATATCATGGATCCACTAGAGTGTAAAACTAAAATGGATAAGGATAGGGACTACTTCAATTTGAAGCTTGACACCTTCAAACTACATAAAACATTCCCCAACAGAGTCACCAAAAACTATATACCATGGTTCCACTAGAGTGTAAAATTGAAATGAATAAGGATATGGACTGCTTCAATTTGAAGCTTGACACCTTCAAACTACATAAAATGTTCCCCAATAGAGTTGCCAAAAACTGTACCGGTGAATATTTTATCACTAGCTAACTAATGGGCAAATTAGGTTCTTTTAACCACAGCATAAGGAGATTGATCGGCCAAATGTGCAGTTTTATCGCATCAAAAGGGGACAAATCTCTCCTCTCATTAAGGGGAGGTTCCCTATAAATATGAGGTGCTATATATATATATATATATATATATATATATATATATATATATATATATATATATATATATATATATATATATAAATCTAAAAATAACACTCAAGGGTAGGACAACACCATCCATCTCTCTTTTCTTAGAGATGATGTTCACAGACAAAGGAGAAATCTTGGTGAAATGACAGAAGGCACTTCTCTTCTTTCAGAAGTGGTCTGCAGTAAATAACATGAATTCTTCCTAGTAGTGATAAGTACATGTAACAGGGTGTAATAACCATCATAATGAGGTGTAGCACAAATTCTCCACCTCAACTACCAAAGAGTGAAATATACGAAGGACAATGGGGGCACAAAGTCATTCCAAGATCTTTTACACAAAAATAGAAAAACAAACACGCTAAAGACAATTGTGGTAGCACAAAGTCTCTCCACAGTTGGCTTCAGGACACCTTCCTAATTACTTCCACTAGTTCTACTTATTTAATTAAATGGACAAGATGGTATTCAAAAAATAGAACATAAGAACAATCCCCTAAACAACACAAGCTATCTCAATGCAAAGTCTGAAAGGTCACTTGCTTTCTCATTCAAATAAAGAAATATGATTAACAATCTAAGCTCAAAGTTTCAGGAAATGCTTTTCAATTTGGGTAGAGTTTTGATTCTATAATAGAGAGATCTCTCTTGCACAAAATAAGATATTACAATATATAGTGCTCCAAGAAAGACTTGGGTGCTTTGTTTTATGTAATGGCCCATGCTGCATTCAATGCCTTGAATGCATTTTTAGTTTTATGAAGGGCCATGTTGGAATAGGGAATCAGCCTTGACTTTGGTGTACATAATCATCTCAAATGTCTTCTCCTAAGCATGAGTCATCTGGTCTATTTCTAGATATGTGTGTGTCTATCTACTTACTTTTATCTAAAGGGAGAAAAACTGGCCATGCCTTTGAATGTTTACGTGCTTAAATGTCTACTTGGTGGACTGTTCCACCTACTGTAATAACTTACTTATAGATATTTTAGTATCTCCTATAGATTTCTCTCTTTTCTATTATAATTTGATCTCTTAGGCCATCGTCTTACCTTCATCAAGCTCTTTCAGCTCTTTCTTTAGCTGTTCATTGAGTTTTCTCCTCAAATTTTGTGCCATATTTGAAAATAAATAGGGATTTTATTACCTTGAATTTGACTTCCATGGGGATGTCATTGGTCACTTGGTCTCTTGAACCATGTTTAACCTTGAACCTTTGAAGTGCATTGGTGCAATGGTTTAGATGGTCCATTTTGGCTCCTTGGTTCAATCGGCTCCTTGGTTTAATCAGTTGAACCATCTCTTTGAACTTGTCTCTGGAATCTTCCACTTCCTTCCTTTACTTGAAGCTTCCCTTCAAACTTTGAAATTCTTTGAACCTTTTAACCTTTAAACTTTGAACCATTTTGGTTTAAAGTTCAATGATTCATTCTCTTTCTCAGAATCCTTTGGTCCTTTGAAGTTTCTGGATCTTTTTCCTTTTTGTTGAACTTGTTGAACCTTTGAACTTTGAACTCTTTTGGTTCAATGGTTCATTCTTTGCTCTTCGAATCCTTTGTTCTTCTAAGTCTCTCAAACTTTATTAAACTCGTTGAACCTTTAAACTTTGAGCTGTTTTGGTTCAAGGTTCAATGGTTCAATATTTTGTTCTTCGATGTCTTCTTTTCTTGAAGTCCTTTGAAGCTGTTGAACTTTGAACTTGCCAAAGCACTTAACTCTTTAAGTTTGCTGATGTCATTAAACCTTTAAACCTGTTTAACCTTTAAACTTTTGGAAGCAGGGTTCAATGGTTCAATGGTTCAATCTTTTTGTTTAAATCTTGTCGATGGACCTTTTGGTTGAACTTCAACATTGAACCAACCTTGATATTGCCTAAGTGTTTGGAACTTGTTCCTTTGTGAGAGCTCACATGTTGAATTTGTTGAACCTGTTGAACCTGTGAGTCCCTTAGCTAAAAAATCTTGAATAATTGAATAATTGGAGTGCTCAGAACATTTTTTGAGAAGGGAAGAGAGAATTTTGGCCTACACGAACAAAATAGTTGATATGTTGTCCCCAAAAATGAGTGACGGATTTTGGGAACAATAGATTTGTTTCAAGATATTATTTTGATGAAAATTTAAAAAAAAAAGACTAGAACCTGAGCTCAAAGCACGTACATAGTATAAAAATTAGATGATCTTCCTGATGATATTTTATATGAAGAGACATGACACGATAAATATATGATAATGTTAGAGAAGACACAAATATTCCCATACTCATTGAAGTCAATATCAATGATACATGGATGCTAGAGTTTTTTGGTAGCCATTTATTTATTTGATGTAGGTTCTTGAGTTATTTTGATTTCCCTTACTAATGAGTTATTTCCTTTTTCCTACAAGTTATTGTTCTAGTGCACAAAACAACATAGTAAAATATGAAGTTTTTCAAGTTTTAGAGGAGATGATTATAAGGAATATAAGGGATCAAGGTGATGTTGAACTAATTATCAAAAAAATATGAAATCAATATCAAGTGAAAAATGACCATTTGAGGAACTATTGGAAAAAAGTGTGGGATTTAATTGAAGTTTTGAAGGACTTTTATGCAGTCTGGTACCTAGATAAAATAATTCTAAGGTCGATGCCTTAGATGTATTTGCCTCTTTTCTAATTCCTCAATTAAGGATTGATGAGGAAAATTACACCATAGAACTTGACTATGGATAAAATGTACACAATAATTCAGAGCATGGGAATGCATTTAATAATGATGAATAGATCATAATTTTACTTGAAAACACTAGTAGCTTCAAAAATATACACTTCCAAGGGAGATATATAGCATATAAAGAATATCATTATTATCCCAATAAATAAAAAGTCAAAAGTAATGCTAAATTTGAGGTCAAAATTATAACCAAAGATGAAATCATAGATGAAAAAGAGGATGATGGGGCTATCAAAATCGAGGGAAATAATATTCTTAAAGGTTTGGTTTCACTTGAAAAATTGATCTATGAGCATGACATATACATCAAGCAGAGAATTCAAGAGGAACCAAATAGATATCGCAAATAGAAAAAAGTAAACATCAGTAGTAAAGAAGGGTATAGATCTATCAATGTTGGAAAATATTGTTATAAAGAAGAAAGATAGGGGTTTTTGAGTCTTTTCAACTTGTACTCAAATATTTTTGTTTGGTGATATGCTGACCTAAAGTTTCTTAGACCTAAAGAGATGAGGTGTAATATATCATTAAGACCTAGTGTTAACCTTTATAAAAAAATAAAGGCTTTAAAATCCCAAGATCATTGGTAAGATTTATGAAGAAACAAAGAAAATTTCAAAATTTGTGATCATTTTACCAATCTATCACTCAATATAGGTAGCAAAAATTATACCTAAAAATAATAATAGCTGAGAAATTAAGAGCCCTATTGATTTCTATAATCTAAATCAAACATATCTCAAAGATAAATATCCATTACATAAAATAGATTAGGTTTTAGGAGTAGTAGTTCGGTCTAACATGATTCTATGCTTGATATTTTATTTGGATAAAATCACATAGAAATGATGCCTGAAGGTCAACACAAGATTATGTTCACAATTTCATATATTTTTAAACTAAATAAGTAAGATTGATTCTAAAATAGTGAAAGCAATTCAACAACTATCTTTTCCTACCAGGAAGCCTGGAACACACTCCTCAATAAGGTGAATTTATTAAAAATATTTCTACATGATTTTTATGAACTTATAGACACATCACCTAGATGATGAGAGGTAATGTGTCTTTCAAATGGAGTGGTGAGGGTAAGAAAATTTTTATAAGATTAAAAATTCTATGCTAATGCTTATATGCTAGTGTGACTAGACTTTAAAAAAGACTTCATTGTGTGCAAGCTCAAGTATTCTCCCATCAAAAAATAATATTTTGTTGTGGTCAAAGGTATGAAATATTTTAGATTCTAAATCTTGAATCCCCATACATAGGTGATGGTACTAGACATGGTAGTCAAGAATATATTGACACAATAATATCTTGGTTAAAAAATGGGTGGATAGATTTACAAAGTTCAAGAATATGACTTAGAAATCAAGCCCACTAAGCTAGACAAAGGTAAAGGTTTTTGTCAATTGATTATAGAGGGAGTTGATGATTAAAGGAAGGTTGCACGAAAGGCCTTAACAAAGAATATTTTAAAGATATTTCCTTTGTAGTCTTCATTGTCTCTATTAATGAATGGTACTAAAATATTTCCTTCTTCTTGACCCATGGAGAGTTCCTAAGGAATATAAATGATAAAGATAAAAGAGAAGTTAAATTAAGAGATGATAGGTATGTAATCTATGATAATACTCTTTTTAAGAAAGTTTTATGTTTTCTTTTTGAGATGTGTTGATAAGTAAAAAAAATAAGAGATTACTAGAAGCTTCCCATAATCAGGGATGTGTTGGTCACTTTTTTTTACTTGTCATGACATTTAAGAATCTAAGAGCTCACCAATATTAGCCTATAATTCAAAAACTCTCAAGAATAGGACTTAATGTGTAAAGCATGCTAGAATTTTTTTGGAAGAATGAAACTTACCCCACTTTAATTTAGACCTATAATAATATAATATCCCTTTTAACAATGGGGTTTGAATTTCATTGGTACATTGAATAGAAAATCCAATGCAAGTCACTCTCATGTCCTCAAAAAATGGACTATTTCACAAAGTGTGTGGAGGATATTCCTATAAAAAAGACTACATTTGAAGAGATGCAATTTCATTAAAGAGAACATTCTATTTAGATTTTGAATACAATTTTTTTTTATAAACAATGCTTCCAATTTATCTTCTTTCAAACTTATGGTTTTTAATACAGTTATGAGATATCCTTATCTCAATCTTCATATTACTACCCCTAAGGAAATGATAAAGTAAAATGAAGTAAGAAAAATGTTTTTACCATAATCTACAAATTAATGGATGAAAATTAAAGGAATTGGAATAAAATTTTAGATGATGCATTGTGAGAAAACCACACCACTTTGAAAAGAGTCATTGGCATTTCCCCATTTAAGTTATTTATGGTATAGATGTTGTAGTTCCCATTTATTTGGAGTTCCTTATTTTCCAATTGCTAAGAGTGATGGAAGATGAGAATTTAAGAAATACTCTAGATAAAATAATCTTGTAATTAATCAAGTTGGAGGAAGAGAGAATCATGGTTGTAGATAGGTTCCTAGAACCCCAAAGTAAAGTGAAGAAGATATTTGAAAGAAGGCCAGAGAAAGAGAATTTAAAATTTGTGAATTAGTTATCCTCTAGGATGAGAGGTGGAAAATTTAACTTCCTATGGATGGGATTTTCCAAAGTCTATCTTTTCTACAAATATGATACATATTATTTGGATTATAGATATGGAACTCATCTCCCATTTCCCTATAGTGATAAATATCTCAAATAGTTCAAGCAATGAGAGTAGGTTGTGGTGCAGTTCATTGTAGGGTTCCTAATGAAGGGATTCCTTTGGCCATGAAACCAAAGTCACATAGCTTAAAACAACATACAATATATGTTTATTCAATGAAATAATGCCTTAGCAACATCTACATTCACAAGGACTCTCTACAACTACTCTATCCCTCTCTATCTCTAACTCCAAGCATTTAAATCTATATTAAAGTGGTGAAAAAACAAAGAGGGTATCCAATTAATGATAAACTCTAATTTTTTTATGATTAGTTTAGGTGCACACATACAAAATACCAACTTATAATACTATTTGTAGACATTCACCACAAATACCACACTATATTTGTTGATTTAAAGACATTACATGTTTAAATCAATAGACAAACTATAAAATATATGACTTAAAAGTCTTAGAGTGTAAACATGGATAAAATTATCACTAATGCAGTCTAACATCCAACTGGTTCATTTATAGTTTCTTGCTTTTCTATTTTTTCTTGCAATTATCTATTTTCCCCTTTTGCATCATGTTTTAATCCTCTTTTCTTCTCCCCACTTCATGAGATTCTTTCAATAACCCCTTATGATATGTACCATGTCTCTTCACATTATTTTAAGTCCATAAAACACTCTAATCCCATGGGTTTTTTCAAAAACCATTACATTTTGTTACTTGTTCTATGTTGTTTTGTTTTTGTTGATTTGTTGTTGAAATGTTATTCCCAACTGTTTCTTTTTTTCTTTTTTTCTCTTTTCTGGTTTATGCAAGATTGCTCAAACCCTTGGATGTTACTATTTTATACACTCAAGGTTTTTAAAATGTGAAAGCCTAATCACATGGATTGAATAAGTGGTAAAACCACTCTTTTAACCATGAAGCATAATGGACATGGCATTTTCTTCTAACACACTAAGTACTTATAGTTTTTTTTCAGTCTTTCTCTTCCATTTCTATCTCCTCCTTGTTTGTCTTAATTATATCCTCTTCTTCTTATCTCTCCTTACTCCTTTTTTTATGGGTTTAGATCCACCATAGTCTATCCTCCTCTGCTAAAGGCTTATCCTCTTTTATCTCAATCTTCATGTCAGCTAAAACCCACCCTCATCTGACCACCTCCACCTAGATACCCATTATAACATCTTAATTTCTCTTGTGGGATGAAACACACCACTAAATGACAATCTCCTCCTAAAGCCTTGTTAGCTTTATTTACTCACTATCCAACCTATTGTTGAATCCTTCATTTTTCACTCTTTATTATTTATAGCTCCTCTTCTCTCATAGCTACCATCTCCTCTCTTGCCACCATATTTCTTATAGATTATTCATTTATAAGAGTCTTATTATTCCTTCATGTATTATTCACATGCTCTAACTGATATACAAATTAGTTGTTCCTCCTTTCTTTCTTGAGTGCATAAATTTTCACGTCTTATTTCACCTCTTTTCCTTGGAAGGCCTTTATGAATTCTTCATTTCTCTCTATTTTTGTACTTGCACATAAACTATATTAATAATTTAGTTTAAAAACATATGACTTAATATTACCCATAGGTGCTTCATTGATCTTCACAATTTCATTGGCTGATATAATAATTATCTCCTAGGTTGATTGCTTTCTCCTTGTTTTTCCTCTTCCATGCCATGTGTAAATAACTTTGCACTCTCTTTGTTTATATAATGACAATGCATACCTTCACCCATAATAGTTTCTTCTATAATACCTATGTGGTACGCTACCACATATGTAACATCATTTTTATTCTTCATTCTTCTTTGTGGAAACAAGTCTACCATATCTATCTCCATGTTTGTTAGAACTACACATTAATGGAGTCAATATTTCCCACAAATACTTTTTTAAACTCTTCATCATACCTCAAATACTTGTTGCCCAATCATTATTTGATGCTCAAATTCTCCTCACAACTTTTTCTCTCATGATGGACTCCAAAAGGCCCATTGTCAAAAACCTCCATGGTTGTCTTTTCCTCATTATTATTTCTATTTCCTTGTTTTTCACATGGTTGGTCTTCAACCATACTCTCCTTATGTGCATTAACTTGCATATTAATAATCTAGATTTTTTTCTTCATGGAAATCTAAAACTCTTTGTGGTTAAGTTATTCATTCACATATATTGTTTCCTTCAAGGAAACATGTAGCATTCCTTGGTTATTCTCAACCCTTCTTCCCTCCAAAATAGAAAAGAAAAATGCATTTCCTACCAAGGAAAATTCTTAATTTTCCCACTTTTGGGATATCATAAAACCAATACCATCATAAAATAATGGGTATCCTTCTTACAGTTCAAAAACTATGACATCCATATCCTTTTGCATGATGATTGCTTCCTTTATGTGTGACTCAAAAACCACTTTATATTTGTTGTTTTTAGAATAACATTTGAATTTCTTGCATGGAAACCTCACTCTCTTGTTTTATTTCAAGACAACATTATTCTCCTTACTTTTATCCATCTCCTTGATACTTCTTAAAGTACACTTGAAATGCTCACATGAAAACTTCCCTCTCATATTGAATTTTATGGAAATCTTATTGTTATTCTATTTTATCTCAAACTTCAAGACATGAATCTTATATAAACATTCTGCTTGCATTCTTGAGTGCACAACATGACCCATAAAGTTAAAAAATATATGTTCCCAACCCATTACCTTATTATTTCCTTTCCCTTGTCTCCTATATGGGATATCTTTACAATACACAACTACAAATCCACATAATCTCTTACTTTCAATTTGTACCCTCACGGGTTTTTCAAAACACTTCTCTTCAAAATACATTTATAGATCCACTATCCAATTCATGAGCACATTTGGGCTCTCTTTACCACAAAAAAAATATTAATAGTGGTCTTACGTCTTTTCTTTACCTTGACCTTTATCGATCTCTTTCTTCTATTGGGATATTTTACTTCACCTACTTGGTCTCTCTCCAAAGCATCTAACCTTTGTCATAGGGACATTAGCCCTATCATCATTTATTATTCATCCTCTATACTCACAATTGAAACATATTTAATTTTTACATGTTTCATCATGTCTAATACTTATTAGACTCCCTTCAACATATCAACCAAGTCTTCTACCTCTAGTGCCCTTCTTCCTTTATGTGCCATATCCTCCTCAACAAGTATGCTTATCTTTCAAAAATAGACTCAAAAAAGAGTCTATCTCACTTCCTCATTACTTGTATGAATTTTTTAACACCTACAATAAACTTATCCTATCTCTAATGCAAACTCCTTTTTCACAACTTACTTCTCACAACCTACAATTGACTCATACTAGAACCTCACACACACAAATCAATAAGGAAAGATCTTAATCTGATAAAAAATGCTGAAATAATATATATATTATACACTTAAGGACAACCTTTAATTTTTTTATGCTTAGTTTTAATGCACACACACACACACAAAGAGCAACTCAAAATTCTATTTGCAAACATTTACCACAAAGAACACACTATATTCATTGATTTGAAGATGTTACATTTTTTAAAATAATAAAAACATTAAAAATATGTGACTTATATGTTTTGGAATGTAAAAATGGAGGAAAACATCACCAACATAGTCTAACATCTGACTGATTCTTCTATAACTTATTGTTTTTCTATTTATTTTCTTGCAAATCCTCTTTTTCCCCTTTTGCATCACATTTTTATCCTCCTATCTTCTCCCCACTTCATGAGATTATTTACATTACCATTTATAACGTGTACCATGTCTCTTAACATTCATTTAAATCCATAAAACTCTCCAACCCCATGCATTTTTAATAAAAAACTATTAATTTTCATTTGTTGTTGTGTGTTGTTATATTATTGTCAATTCGCTATCAAATTATTATTCTCAATTGTTTATTTTTTATTTTTTTTTGTTGATGTAAGATTAATCAAACCCTTGGATGCTCCTATATCATGAATTTTTTTCAAATTCTCTATGATACTTCTCTCTCGTTGATCTCTATTTTGGCCCTTCTCTGGTTTGTAGCCTCTCAACTCTTGATTTATAAGTTTAAATCTCTGGGTCTTTCCTCAATCCTTCCAAGCCAATATCTTGATCATTAAATATTGACCTTTCCAATGTGAATCTTATTTTATATCTTGATATCTTATATATCCTTGTCAAAATATTCCTTAAATAGTAGCATGATATCACTTTCCTACTTTTTCCTTTCTAAAACTTTTCTTGTAATTGCTTATGATTCTTGAAAGATATTTTTGTAATAATGGATGCGTAGTTGGGTTTACTATTTCATAGTGACCAATAGGTATAAATTTTATTCTAGAGTTTTCTAATGAGAATTTAAATGCCTAAATTGGTGATTTAAAATGAAATTTGTGCCCATTATAATATCTTCATATTATTCCATTATTGTGACCAAATTTTAAATTATGATCATAGGTTGCATGTGATCATGCCAAGGGCCAATATCTCCTAGATCCTAGATAATAGGATCCAAATCCTTTCTTATGGTCTTCAAAGACTTTGTGGATCCATGGATTTATTAAATCCATTTTATGGTCCGTCATGCATTCGCCCATTTTCATCATTGCCTCTATGTTTTTTTTAATGACTAAGGGTGTCCCACAACTTTTATGGCACTACATTATCACCATGTTGGACCCAATGACCTATAAAACACTTAGCCATGCTATCATAGGGTGATTTCAATATACTAATCCCTCAAGATTATGTTGGTACCCCACTTGATGCTCATGGTTCAATTAGGGCTCAAAACTATGACCTAGTGGTAACCATTATAATGTCTTACCATTGAGGTATAACTCTAGGGATGCCTCTCTTTATGTTTATGGACCCATTATTTAATTAAATCTATTTAAGGATCATAATACATTTGCATTGCATAATGGCTATTACTATATCTTGTAACCCTTAATGATTATGACACATGTTGTTGGGCCCCCTTTTTGTGATATTTACATAGGCACACCTTATTATTAGGCCTTGATGCAAGGAAACCTTCAAAGTGGTTGTGTATCTCCTTTTGTAATTTTTGGCACCCATGTTGGAAAAGTCCCCATAAATCTTGTGCTAACTGGTGTGTAGTTGGAGAAAAACCAACTAGTTTAAAGATGCTTCTGATAGATGTTGTATGAGGTGGATTAAGGTGTTTGAATGTTAGAAGAGTATATAAAGTGAGACAGTGACTGATGAAGACAAACTTGTGAAAATCACATGCACATTTTTACCAATATATGGTAATGGTGCTGGTACCCTCAAGGCAACCCATCACTCAGAACTTAGTCCCTAACATATAGTATCAAACAAATCACTCTATTTAAGGAGAATAGATAGATAAATAAAGGAAGAGGACATAGATCAAGGGAGATAAATAATACATATAGATGGAGGTTTCCTTTTGTATGTCCCAATGCTCGCATGTGAGTCACTAGGTGTGAATAGGGTCTTAGCATACATATATATTGTATTCTCAAGAAATATTATTATTTAAGTAATGAAGTATGAACATTAAAATAATGGATTAAACTAATGATTACATATGGATTAGATTGATTTATGTATACCTTCAATAAATTTACTAGAAAATTAATCTAAAATGATAGATATAAATACTTAACCAAGTTGTTAATGGCACTATCACATCTCTTTGTGACTTTGGTCACCATATAAAATCCATAGGGTGAACCATTAGTGCTAATAAGGGGGTTTAACCTTGTCAAACTCCCCCATTAAAAGACCTAAAATTTGAACAACTACCCATGACATAGAGTGACTCATATATATTAAGGTTGTGCCATGTTGTGACTGACCTAACACAACCCTAGTCCTTTCGCTATTGTGCTTCAAGTGTGTGCACAAGGATTATGGCTTGTGTGGAATTGATACCAACATAATAAGCTTGATTAAATTTTGTGTGCCACACCCCTTTACCTTCACATCCAGTCTCCCCAAACCTAGAACTGACTTGGTTTGATAGATAGCATAGGAGTGGGTATAAAATCCCTTGATAAAGAACTTTACTACAACATTTTGGTTCTATTGCTAGGAAATGTTGAATTTCATTACCATAATGGTGCAATAGAAAAATGATCTGACTATTACTCAAGAGTATCAAACATTGGCTAGACCAAGTCAAAGATAAGTTTGCATAAAACCATCCTACATGTGAAGGATAAGAGCTGTGAAAATGGGTATAAACAAATTTGTACAATGCTCTTTATGAGGAGTTATTTTTTGAGCTACCTAAACATGTGTACCAATGGTTAGTGGACTAAACTACCACTAGAAGGCAAAGTTATGGCCAACACCTAGTGTGGACCATAGAGTGCCAAGAAAGGCTAGAAAACCTGAATGAAGATTGGATGCATGTTATGGACAAATGGTGGAGTGATGTGCTAAAAAATTACATATTATAATTTATAGTGTTGACCTTCTCATGCGTTGAAGAAGCCAAGTATGATTTTTTTCACAAACCAAGTGGCACATTCATACGAGGGCTTAGCATCGAATTCAAGAATGTCCTTGTGTATTATGGGGTAGGGACCATAAAAATAGAAGGTTAGAGTCCTTACACATATGAAAAAGTACAAAAGGTGAGAAGGGGATGAATAAGTAAGTTATGATGGAAGAAGAATGACAACTTGACACCTGAGTTGAAGGTTGAACTATGAAAATCATAGGTACCAATTGGTGAAGGATCTAGAGCCTGAAAGTGTTGAGGGGACCCATAGCGAGTGGGAAGGGTATGGGGAAGGATCTCTTGAGCTAAAAAAATGTTAAGAGAGAGAGGAAAAACCAAGGAATTGGACTTAACAATTAGGCATAGGATGTAGTAAATTCCTGCAAGAAGTGGTGCTTGAAAACATGCTCAAAGAACTTAACCCCTTTAAACCATAAGTACATGCTCATGCATTATATCCTCAACTAGTAAATGAAATAATGATAAATGACCCTATTATCAACCTAGACTTTGATACTATCCAAAAATTAATCCAAGAATTTATGATTAAGCAGGTAATTTCTTACAGAGAATTGAGTAAAAGGATGACAAACCTAGCGAGTGCCACTCCAAGAGTCATGAACACAAGCAAAAGTATTCTAGTAAAAATGATGTATATGCCAGCTAGGTAGTAGCTCTTAAGAAGTGGGATCATGCCACAAGGAATTAGGGTAGCACTATCAGGTTCCATCATACAACCTACCTCATTAGGGTCAACACTTAACCCTACTAGTGGAGGCATTAGGGGGTCACCCCCAATATAGGCAAAAGGAGGGTAGGTGCATCAGAACCCCATTTCACCTCCCTAAAAAATATACTATGAGATGGCCATGTGTTTACCTAAGTATCACCAAGTTGAAAACACCATAGAACATATTTTGAAGTGTGAATTACAATGGCATGATCAAGGCATCACTCAACCCAAGCATAAGGCAACCTAATTCATGACAACTCTATTGGATCATGCCCATAACTGGTATCAGAAGTATGATCTAAAATAGGCTATAGTTGACTAAAATTTACTAAAGGAGGCCTTCTTGAAAGAGTTTGACATCTTCAAGTTTGAGCAATAGAGCATCATGCTGATAAAAGAGATTAGCCAAGGGTTAACTGAGAGTATGTGCTTGTATGATGCATGATTTAAAACTCTACTCTCAAAGCTCTCATATGGCATTCACCCCTCTCAACATGTGTAATGGTTTGTTGGTGGTTTTTTGGTAGCATTCAAATACGCATTATTTATGAAAACTTTCACAGAACCTTATAAAGCACTTGAAGCTGTGCTCTAGGCCAAAGTAATAGGTAGTGCCAATAATAGATTCAATCCATTTATGGAGGTACAAATTACTTCAATGGCCTCATAGCTATATAAATTGACCACTGAGTAGGTGCATGGCACTCATAGTGGGTTATGTGACTACAAGATTGAGGGGAATAATAAAAATAACTACCCATGTAAAAATGTATGCATACTAATAAATTATGAGGTTTGTCATAGAGCACATGAATCTCAAAAATCTCCCCTATTATAACATGCTAGCCAAGTAAATACCAAAACTTATTTTAAAATGTGTGATGCATACACATATTCAATAGTAGATTGTAGGGTCATTGATGAGATGCACCAAAACATTGAAAGAGGTGCAAGGCAGGTAATGACTTCAAGTGGTGGCTAATTAGGTTAGGGAAACTAAGGTTATAGCTAGAATAACATGGGTTATGGGAACTAGAGAGGTGCACGTGGATAAGGAGGAGGATGTGATGGCATAAGGTTCCCTCCATGGTCATTATATAAGTGTGGATCAAATAAGCATTATCAATGTGATTTCTCCACACACCTAACATGTGGATATTATCAAGGGCCACATGTAGTCGAGGACTATCTTGATCTATACAAGAAACTAACCTAAGGATAACCTAGCATATATAGAGTCACTGTGATGATTAGACATGAATTTAAGGGAGAGAGTGTACCCTTAAGCCCCAAAAGACTTGAAAGGAGCCACCGAAGGTACAAGATACTACAAGAAGTGGGTTCACCACTCAGGTACCCTCTAGACCACACCAAGACTTACACCTAAAATATGTTGGACTAGGCCACACTAACCACATAACCCTAGTAGAACCCAAAATTGTGTCATACCCTAACCCCACATGCTAAGAAAATGTCATGTAATAGGCTATGAGTGTAATTCAAGACTTTAAGGGAAAAAATTAGTTGAGAAAAGACTTAAATGCAAAGGCCACTACTTCTGACAAGAAGCAAGACCTCAGGAGGTCAAAGTACAAGAATTGACCTAAATCTTGCACTTGTTACAAAATGAAGGGGTACTACCCCTATTAAGGGACCTACTCAAGAAGTATGTAGGAGAAGAAACAACATAAGAGGCCATACCTCAAATGATATAAATTTTAGTGACACATATGGAGAAGGTACATGAGATTAGGCATACTTAGAATGCTGATTATGACTAAGAACTGTTGATAGATGCCACCATTAATAGATGGTTAGTTTATGATGTACTAGTGTACATGGGCATAGAGGTCAATATCCTAACCAAAAATTCTTGGGTAAATATGGGGTGAATTCCATTAAATCCGTACACTCACATGTTTTTCATGGCCAACAAGACTCACACACAACCTATCAAAATCTTAATGAGCACTATTGTAGACATCATGGGCAATGATTTACATGCCAACTTAAAGATCATCAAGTTGGTTGAGAAGGATAACTACTTGACACTCTTGGGAAGACCATGGTGCTATGCCAATAATTAAAACATGTGCTTCAAGAAGTTTTATATGACTTTTGAGAATGGAAAGGAAAGGGTGGTGATCCCCCTCTTAGATGATCAAGGACCTTCATATGTAGAAAGTGTTGACCTCAAGGATGAGATTAACCACATCTATAATATCAGAGCAAAGGGTGTCGAGAGACTCAACCCAAATGACCAAGGATGCTTGTAAGGGAAAATAGATATTCATATTCTAATAAAACTGATGTAGCTTATGAGTGATGGGTTGAAGAGGTTTATGAATTCACTAAGTAGAGATGTCACCTAGTACATATAATGACACTAAAACTAGTCAAAATAGGGATTGTAATAATTAGGTGTCTTCGAAAGAAATATATCCCTCATGCCAAAATAAAGGAAAAGAAGGTATGCTAGGTTAGTAAGGGTAAGATTATAGTGCTTCCAAAGTATGAAGGGGATTGACCCATAGAAAGATATGTCTAAGACATTAAAGCTTGCATCCCCAAATAAATTTATCAAATGGGTGCATTAGTATACACCTTGAAGAGTACTACCACCTATTGGTGGGAGACATAGAGACTTGAATTTCCCACTTGAAATAATGTAAAAGTACAAATATGTACTAGGTTTGACCAAAGCAATGAAGATCTAGACATACCTAATTATAATGGTGATTCACACCCAATTACGCATGTACACTTATGTAACAAAACATGGGCAGTCTATAGAGAAAATGTGCCAAAAGGCCTATGGGTACATGACTTTTACAGAACCCTAAGAACATAGGTGTGGGTAAGGTACTTTGTAAATGAGACACATTGTGAGACAAGGAAATAGGAATTACTTAAGAAAAGGTTCATTCACACTTTTTCATTTTCTTCATAAAATTTGGGGCTAGTAGAGTTATTACAAGTCATCCACAAGGTAGTGTTTGAGTACACTACAATCCTAGAAGACTGCATAAGGGAAATACTTGGGGAGAAAGTACTAATGATCCCCACCTTATTTGAAGAAAAGGTGCTCAATAGTGACTCCAATAAAAAAGATGATGAGACCTAAAAAGAGCACAATTATAATGATTTAATAGGAAGACAAAAACTCATGCACCTCATGGATGATGACTCCCTAAAGGATGGAGACCTAACACATCTTTGGATTAAAAAATTTGAGGGAACAAGGTAGGTTGAGGATTCCCATCAAGTGAAGAATGAACCTTATTATGCACCACTCAAGACCATCAAAGTAGACATTAGTTCAGAAGGTGAGCCTAAGATCACCACTATAGGTGATTACTAGTCTGAGTTAGAAATGGCATGAATTGTTGATCATCTAAGGGAATTCTAGGACCTCTTCCCACATGGTTATAAAGATATGAATGGAACCTACCCTTCACTTTTGAAAATGAGCATAGAGCTAGTAGATGGTGCAAGGCCAGTTAAGAAGCACCCATATCAAATGAACCCAAAACTCCATGCCAAGGTAAAGATGGAGATCGATGGGATGCTAGTAGCTAACATTATCTACCTAGTACAAGAATCTAAATGGCTAAGCTAATCAGTCATTAGTATCAAAAAGGATGGGTGCATATGAATTTTCATTGATTATAGAATGTTGAACATCACCTACATCAATGATCCATTTTTTACCCCATTTAGTGATGAGGTTTTCGATGGAGTCATAGGCTGTGAGATTTATACTTTCATTAATGGATTCTTAGGTTATCATCAAGTGCAAATTAAGGAGGATAAGCCCAAAACCACCTTTGTGACTAAATAGGGTTTTTTTACATACAACATGATGCCCTTCAGGCTCAAGAATGTTCCAACCATATTATCTAGGGTAGTGATCACCACCTTTAAGGACTTCATCTAGAAATTACTCTAGGTATACCTCAATGATTGGACTATGTATAGTCTTATAAGAGACCACTGTGATAATCTATGCCTCATGTTTGAAAGGTGTAGATAGATCCAAATTTATTTAAACCTAAAAAAGTGTATCTTTACAACTCATTTTGGGACATTACTTGGGTACATCATCTACAATGATGGCTTATTGGTTGATCCTATAAAGTTAGGTATCATAATTTAGCTCTAAACACCTTCAATGCAGAAGGATGTGCACACCTTCCTAGGTTATTATGGATATTACAATAAATTCATTTAAGGCTATGCCAAAATTCATAGTGCCACTAGAGGATATTTTGCATAAATATGGACCATTTTATTTGGGTGAGGTGCAAGAGGAGGCCTTTGATACACTAAATCTAAAATTGGCCAGCATGCCAATTCTCTAATTTCTTGACTAGATGACTTCTTTCCATGTCTATGTTGATGATTTAGGCTCTAATATTGGTGTTATATTGAATAATAAAGAGAAGGCAAGATGGACCACCCCATCTCCTTCATAAGTAGAAAGTTGACACAGGTTGAGAAGAACTACACCATAATCAAATGTGAGGCCTTGACAATGGTTTATGCCTTGCAAAAAATTAAACAAGATTTGATAGTAACCCCATTCATATTTTTCATGGATCATGAGGTGCTAAAGTACCTCATGAAAAATATTGTCTTACATAGATGCATATGCAGCTGGGTTGTTCTCTTCCAAGAATTCTAATTCTTTGTTATGGTTAAACCTAGAAAATAGAACTTAGACCTAGACCATCTATCCTGGATCAACTTTGGTGATGTGATGGTACCAATCAATTATGACATACCAAACATGTAGTTATATAGAGTTCATTGTGTTCTTGAATATCTTGTAGAGATTGCCACATTACTCACATCAAGGTTTATGCCATAAACCATGTCCACCAAGGAAAAGAAATAACTTGCTATCTGTGCCTCTCCCTTCTAACTCATTGAAGGGGAGCTCTATAAACTAGGTAGGGATGAAGTTTTACACCATTGTGTTTTATAACATGAAAGGGATTTCATCCTTCAAGAGGCACATGAAGGGATCATAAGAGGTCATTATGCTAGTGATGAAATAGCATGTAAGGTATTACAATCAAGGTTATGGTGGCCAAACCTATTCCATGACACCAAGGAGTACACCAAGGCATGTTATATATGCTAGCACATAGGGAAACCCAACCACTAGGATGAGATTCCCCTTATTCACATCCTTTCATAGGTACCATTTAAAAAATGGGTGATTGGCTTTGTTGGGCCAATCACTCCCATAGCAAGGCATACTATCACCAAATACATTCTAGTAGCCATGAACTATTTTTCAAAGTGGGCTAAAGCCATTCTAACTAAGGACTATACATCTATAATAGCCACAAATTTCATATGGGATAACATCATAAGTCGATATGGGTGTCCACTAAGTTTGACTAGTGATTAGGGCACACATTTTATCAATGAGATGGTGCATATCCTACTCACAGAATATGTGGTGGCACACCACAAGACCACCCCATATCATCCCTAGGCCAATGGAATAGCTGAAACATTTAAGAAAATTTTGGGAATGTGCCTCACCAAAATATGTGACATTGGTCACAAGGATTGGGATGACCATGTTGTTACAGTACTCTAAACATATTGAATGAATTATAAGCACCTGAACAAGGCCACACCATTCTAATTGGTTTTTGGCATTGAATTAGTATTGACCATAGAATTTTTAGTGCCTTCCTTGCATATTTCCTAAGTTGGATACTTAGATGACTAAGAATCTCTAAGTGTAAGGTTGGAAAAATTGGAGTGTTTGGATGAGACATACACCCAAGCTAAGTGGAGCTAATAGATTGAGAAAGAGTGCCAAAATTAGTGTCATGATAAGCACATCAAACACAAGGTACTAATTAAGGGAGCCATGGTGTTGATCTATGATTCAAAATACTTTAAGCACATAGGAAAGTTACAAATCTAGTAGATGGGTCCATACATCATCCACCATATTTTGTAAATAGGTACATGTAAGCTACACACATTGTCTAGAGAGATGCTTCTTGGGTATTTTAATGGAAATTGCTTAAATCCCTATAGGTAGTAGGTTGGCATGTATACACTAGGGAACTTATAAATTCTTGGTCAGTAATTGAATTGGAAATACACTGATCATAATAAAGTTTAGGGCAAGACAAACTCCCCTTGTATAAGTAGTAGTAGTAAGTGGTATGTGGTGGCTGAAAGAACCTTGGACGCATGCCTTATGCATAATTCCAATCAAGTGAGTCAAGCACTTGCACCACCAAGTTCATGAGGCCAAACATCTAAGTTGTGGGCATGTAAATTCTACCTAGTGAGACCTGTACATGCCAGATAAACCTATGATTAAAAAGTACATCTTTCAATCCAACACCAGATAAGTACCACATAAAAATATGTTCAACTGCATTGAGCACAAGATATTCAAATGAAAATGTGCCTTCTAAAATGCACACAAAAGTACCAAAAAGAGGTAAGGCACTAGAGGGACAACACTAAGAATTTGTATGGGGTGCGATAGGACAAGGCAAGATGATGCATAAATAAATAAAGCAAGACAAGAAATCATGCCAAAGGAAGAGCATAACTAGAAGAAGTGGAACTAAGGAGGCTAAAACATGTGCATGTGAAGTGTTGCACCCAAGTTACCACAAGAAAGGAAAATGTCATGCCAAAGAGACACGCACACAAGAGAAGTCATAAAAAACAACTGGCATTCATTTAGAAAGGAGCATGAAGTGACCATTTGAGGCATACATCACTTCATCAAAAAAGTTTCTAGGAACATTCAATGTAGTGGTGGCATAAAGATATGCATCCAAGGTGGGAATTTTAAAATATCTCAAATATTTTTGTCTTCCCAAGAAATAGAGGAAGTGATGCCATCACACCTACATTAATAAAGGTGTTCAAGAAATAAGGGGTATAAATTGCACAATGAAAAATGTGATTAAGTTACAAAGTTTTTATTAAAATTAAGTGTAGAGAAACAAAAAATAGAGAACCAAATCAAGAAAGTTCGATGCCTGAGATAGAAGAGACACATCATGAGATAAGAGTGCAAAGTGAAGAAGATGTTAGCAATTAGTGTAGAGAGAGAAAGGAGAATGTTGTCTCTAGGTCACCATTAATGACCAATGAAGCTTGAATATAGATAGAAATTCCATGACCTAAGGCATTCCAAACACCATTAGAGGCTAGGTAAGCTGCACCTATCAATGTTTAACATCAACAGGTTCAAAATGGTAAAGAAATGAAAGGCATCATGATACTTAGAGTTATATATAAAACCCAAAAGGGTTAAGATCATGGAATAAGTAGTTACCACCAAGACAAAGGTGCAAGTAGTGGAATCATTCAACATCATAGCCATAAAGATGGATGTGTTGTCCAAAATATCTAATTAACATATGTAGTTTCCACCTAAGGTATTGGTGGGGGAACCATGGTGTTCCTTCATTCATGTCTACTAGCTAAGGGATTTCAACCATCGAATGACAAGTCAATTTCAAGACGTGGTGCAAGATTGGATGGTAGATATGAGGTGAAAGACCCCCAAGGGTAATTCTATTTTTGATGTCTCAATCAGAGATAAGATTAAAGTGTCAGGTGCAACTTAGCTCTATGAGTTTTTATGCTTTGGGAAGCCTAAGGAGTTAGTACAGTTCCTTTTATCATGCATCCATGAGGACCATGTGTATTTTATAGGATGTTACATAAGGATTTTGATGTTCCTCATAAGGAAAATCATTGGGTTATTTGACATTAGGAGAGACATCCACCAGCTACTTGGGGATGATGAAGAGGTGGACTGAGTCACCAAGCTCATTAATTACTTCAAGGGGGGATATACGTTCCCCATCAACTGGTGAAAAGATAGGTATAAGGGTAGAAGCATGCCTCATTAGTTCCAAGTTATGCCTTGGAGGGTGATGGATAAACGTGTCCAAAACCTATCTTTGTTTGGCATATATTTTCAACCACTCTTTCATATTCTTAAAGGGCTTTTTCTAACCTCTGCATTGCTCCCATGTTGACTCCTCATGTGCATCACCTTTCATAGAAACACTTTCTTCTTTAATTTGGGAGTGAGGCTTTGAAGGTAACCTTTTATGGATTTTGAGTCTTCTCCTCCATTTGAGATGGCCTTCTGGGTGCACCACTTGGATCTATAATTTGGCAATTATCTATTGCTAAATTTTTACCCTCTTATCACTTGTCTTCTTCCTCTTTTATCATGCACTTTTTTCTATGTGCTTAGATTGATATCCCCTTAAATCATTGTTCTTATATAGTTTTAATTTGATGGCCTCCTACTTTGCTCCTAATTGGTAGTGTCTCATTTTCCTTTTATGCAATGAAAATTGTACTCCTTTGATTGGCATTAGGATAATTTTGGCTAATTCCTCTCGATAGCTTATCTATGTTATGTGAAAATAATGTCTTATATTTTTTAGCTACATGTCAACTCTTCTCCTCTCCTCATGCATTTTTAGATTCCTTTTATGGAGTTATGACCACTTTTCCCTCCCTTTGCATGTTTCTTCATGGAAAAATTCTCTATTATCTTTATGAAAACTCAGGTTTCATTTCAAGTTGATACTTCTTTCTCTTCTTCCCCTAATAATTTAGGAAAATTTTTGTCATTAATAGACTTTCACTCTTTTGAATCTCTATGTATGTGCCTTTCAAAGGACACATCTCTTTTGCATGGTTGTTGTGATTTAATTTAACCCATGCAACTTTTATTTTGCCTTCCTCATCTATTGACACAATATTATTGACATTAGTTCTCAATCTCTCTTCAGCTGATACTTTCACCAACACCTCTTTTTCATTTGGTGTAATTTTGGACCCATGCACCTCACTCTTATTTATGCTTCACTCAACAACTCTTAATTGATCTGTAGGCAACCCTTCTCCTTCTACAACATCTCTTATTGTTTCTTCTTTGGGTGCTTCTTTTATGGAAGTTTTTCCTAATCAAAGGTCCTTTAGAGCCTTTACTTCCTTAGGATTATTTATTTTTCATTCATGTCTAAAGGTTATTTTCTATCCATCATACACCATTGCATATGGACAATCGCTCCAACATCACTCTATATTGTTGTTGTTATGAACCAATCCTTTATTTTAAGGGTACCTAGTGTTCTCAACCCTTCCTTTAGTACATCCTCCACTTTGAGTAAAATAAGACTTATGCTCTTTTAAGGGTTCTTCTTGTGTGCCATTATCTCTATGTAGGTTGTTCCTACACCTTGTGCACCTTTTTGTGCTCCCATTGGCTCTTTTGGAATGATATCAATAATTTCTCTAACATCCCTTTCCATCATTGTTGTTTTGCTAAAATCCATTACCTTATGAGGATATAGGGTTTTTAACCATTCTTTTAGTGCATCCTCCACTTTTATCACAAGAACACCTATGCTTTATTTAGGGTTCTTCTTATGTGCCCATATATTTGTGTAGACTAGTGTTATACATTCCACAACTTCATGCACTCTTTCTAGCTCATGTGGAATGATATCCACTTTTCCTTCCCTTATTTCCCTCCACTACAACTAGGTTTATTCTTGGTTTCAATCCTCTATTGTTTCTTCCATGACATAACCTTATTTTCATCTGCTTCATATGCATCTTCTTCATGTAGCCTTCTCTCTCTTCTTCCCCTAATGCTTTAGGCAAATCTGTGCCACAAATTAGACTTGTACTCTTTTGCCTCTCTATGTTTAGGTATTTCAAAGGACACATCTCTTTTACATGGATTTTGTGCTTGAAATTTACTAGTGTAATTTCTCTTTCACCTTACTCATCCATTAACATAATGTTGTTTACATTGTTGTAAAATCTCTCTTCATTTAATGAGTGCACTAATGCCTATATTTACTTTGGCACACTTTTGCACCTATACGCCTCACTCTTATTTATGCTTCACTCAACAACTCCCCATTGATCTCTAGTTAACTCTTCTCCTTCTGAAACATCTTTCATTATTTCTTATTTGGGTGCTTCTTTCTGTGATGTTTCTTTTGGTCGAAGTTCCTTTAGATCCTTTCCTTCCTTAGGATCATTTTACTTTGGATCCAAGGCTAAATGTTATCTTCTATCCATCACACACTACTTCATATGGATAATTGTTCCAGCATTATTCTATGTTGTTATTGTGAACCAATCCTTTACTTTATGGGGATCTAGTGTTCTCAACCCTTCCTTTGGTGCATCCTCCACTTTGAGCATAGTAACATTTGTTCTCACTTTAAGGGTTCTTCTTGTGTGCCCTTATCTTTGTGGAGGTTTCTCCTACACCTTATGGATCTTCTTGTGCTCTCGTTGGCTCTTGTGGAATGATATCCATAATTGCTCTAACATCCCTCTCTAGCATTGTTGTTGTGCAACAATCCATTATTTAATGGGGAAATAGGGTTATCAAACCTTCTTTTGGTGCATCCTCCACTATGAGCACAAGAACACCTATTATCTCTTTAGGGTTCTTCTTATGTTCCCATGTCTTTGTGCATACTAGTGATATACCTTCCACACCTTCATGCATTATTAATAGCTCATGTGAAATGATATCCACTTTTCCTTCACTCATTTCCCTCTACTACAATTGGGTTTATTCTTTATTTCACTCCACTATTATTGATTCCAAGAAATAACCTTCTTTTCCTTTGCTTCTTATGCATATTCTTTATATATCCTTCTCCTCAATACCTTCCAAGATCATCATTTTATCCCACTCTTTCATCTTCTAAAAGGGATCTTTTTGACTTCTGCATTACTCTCATGTTGGCTCCTTCGATGCATCACATTTCATGGAAACACTTTCTTCTTTACTTTGGGAGTGGGGCTTTGAAGGTTACCTTCAATATATTTCAAGTCTTATTCTTTAATTGAGATGGCCTTTTGGGTGTACTACTTGGATCTGTAGTTTGTAAATAAAATTATTTGTTGCCAAATTTTCACACTCTTATTACTTTTATTCTTCCTCTTTTATCATGCACTTCACTCTATGTGCTTGGAATAATATCCCCTTAAATAATTTTTTTGATTTAGTTTTAAGTGCTCCTAATCAGTAGTGAGTCCTTTTCCTTCTGTGTAATGAAAATTGTGCTCCTTTGATTTGCATCATGCTATTTTTTTCTAATTTCTCTTGGTAGCTCATCCTTGTCATGTGAAAATAATGTATTATTTTTGTAAGCTACATGTAGACTCTTGTCCTCTCTTCATGCATATTTAGATGCATTTTTTGGAGTTATGCCCACTTTTTCTTCCCTTTATGTGTCTCTCCATGGTGTAATGGTCTATTATCTTTATAAAAACTTAGGTTCCACTACAAGTTGTTACCTCTTTCTCTTCTTCCCCTAATTCTTTAAGAAAATTTATGCTACAAATAGGCTTGTGATCTTTTGCCTCTCTATGTTTGTGCCTTTTAAAGGACACATATATTTTGCATGGCTATTATGCTTTTATTTCACCTGTGTAACTTATCTTTCACCTTCCTCATCTATTGATACAACGTTATTTTCATTGGCACTCAATCTCTCTTCAGTCGGTGCTTACACCATTGTCTATATTTCCTTTGATGTAATTTTGGACCCATACACCTCACTCTTATATATGTTTCACTCCACAACCCATAGTTGATCTCTAGGTAACTCTTCTCATTCTATAACACCTCTCATTATTTCTTCTTTGGGTGTTTCTTTCAAGGTATTTTCTCCTGGTCAAACATCCTGTATAGCCTCTCCTTCTTTAGGCTCATTTTGCTTTGGATATGGTACTTAAGTTTATATTCTATCCATCATACACCAATACATATAGAAAATTGTTCCAAGATTACTCTATGGTTTTTTTTTTGTTAATAAATCCTTTGTTTTATGGGGATCTAGTGTTCTCAACCCTTCCTTTGGTGCATCCTCCACTTTGAGCACAATGACACTTGTGCTCCATTAAGGGTTCTTCTTATGCACCCTTAACTCTATGTAGGATGATCTTGCACCTTGTAAACCTTCTTACACTCTCATTGGCTCTTGTGAATTGATATCCATAATTGTTCTAAAATACCTCTCTATCATTGTTATTGTGTTACAATCCATTACTTTATGTGGATATAGAATTATCTTTGGTGTGTCCTCCATTGTGAACACAAGAACACTTTTGCTCTCTTTAGGACTCTTCTTATGTTCCCTTGTCTTTATGCAAACTAGTGATATACCTTTCAATCCTTCATACACTCTTTTTGGCTCATGTGGAATGATATCCACTTTTCCTTAACTCATTTCATTGCACTAAAACTAGGTTTATTCTTAGTTTCACTCCTTTATTGTTACATCTATGAAATAACCTTATTTTCCTTTACTTCTTATGCATCCTTATCCTCAATGCCTTCTAATATCAACATTATCTCCTTCTCTTTCATCTTCTCAAAGGGCTCTTTCTAACCTCCACATTGATCCCATATTGGGTGCTCCTACACATCACCTTTCATGTAAACACTTTCCGCTTTACTTTGGGAGTGATGTTTTGAATTTTACCTTCAATGAATTTAGAGTATTCTCCTCTATTTTATATGGCCTTCTAGTTGCACTACTTGGTTTTTTAGTTTGGAAATGATATGTTGTCAAATTTTCACCCTCTTATTGCTTTTCTTCTTCCTCTTCTTTCATGCACTTCACTATGTGTGCTTGGATTGATATCCCCTTCAAGTATTGTTCCTAGTTAATTTTAAGTTGATGGCCTCTTGCCTTGCTCCCAATTGGTAGTGACTCTTTTTCCTTCTGTGCAATGAAAATTTTACTCCTTTGATTGGCATTGGGATAATTTTTTCTAATTCCTCACAGTAGCTCATTCATGTTACGTGCAAACAATGTCTTTTTTTTTATTAGCTACATGTCAACTCTTATCCTCTCCTCATACATCTTCAAATGTCTTTTATGGAGTTATGCCCAATTTTCCTTCCCTTTTTGTGTCTCTCCATGGTGCAATGGTTTATTATCTTTATGAAAACTGAGGTTCTATTACAAGTTTCTACCTCTTTGTCTTCTTCCCATAATGCTTTAGGAAAATTTGTGCCACAAATAGACTTGTGCTCTTTTTCCTCTATATGTCTGTGCCATTCAAAGGACACATCTCTTTTACATTCATTTTATCTTTAATTTCACTTTTACAACTTCTCTTTTTCCCTCATCATCCATTGACACAATGTTGTTTGCATTGGTGCACAATCTCTCTTCAGTTGGTGAATTTACCAACCCCTCTATTTCCTTTGGTACACTTTTGGACCCATTCACCTCACTCTTATTTATGCTTCACTCAATAAATCCTAGGTGATATCTAGGTAACTCTTCTCCTTATACAACTTCTCTTGTTGTTTCTTCTTTGGGTGGTTCCTTTAGGGAAGTTTCTCTTGGTTGAAGGTCCTTTAGATCCTCTCCTTCCTCAAGCTCATTTTTATTTGCATCCAAGGCTAAAGCTTATCTTCTATCCATCACACACCATTGTATCTAGACAATTTCTCTATCATTACTCTATGTTGTTGTTGTGAACCAGTCCTTTTCTTTATGGGGATCTAGTGTTATCAACCCTTCCTTCAGTGCATCCTCCACTTCAAGGATAATAGCACTTTTTATCTCTCAAGGGTTCTTCTTGTGCACTCTTATCTCTATGCAGGCTACTCCTACACCTTGTGTATCTTCTTATGCTCTTGCTTGCTCTTGTGAAATGATACCCACCTTTATTCACCTATTGTGCTCTATTGCAATTGAGTTTCTTCTTATCTTCACTCTTCTATTCGTTCTTTGTCACAACCACCTTCTTCACCTTTGATTCTTATGCAAAACTTTTATCCAATTATTACCTCAATGTCTTTCAAGATTGGTGTTGGCTCCCAATTTTTAATCTTTTTAATTTTAACATGAAGAGCTCTTTCTAACCTTCATGTTGCTCCCATGCAGGATCCTCCTATGCATTGTCCTTCATGGAAACATTATATTCTTCACTTTGGTAGTAAGGCTTTGTAGGTTACTTTTTATGTATTTCAAGTCTTCTCCATTTGAGATGGTATTTTGAATGCACTAATTAGTTTAGTAGTTTGGAAGCCATTTGTTCCCACTTTTGAACTCCTTTATTCTCTTTCTATTTCCCCTAATTGGAATCTCTCTAGCCATATTCTTGGCTATCACAGAGTCTTTTCTGTGCATACTCCACCTTTTCGGAGTCCTTTACACCCTTCAACACAAAATACCTCTCATCCAATCCACTCAACATTTCTTCAGGGCATTCTTTTGTAGATAAACTTTGTACTTCAACTTTAGGATAATTCTTGATTCACATCAAAACATCTATGGGCTCTTTCATCCCATGGGTTTCTCCCTGCTTCTATATGATATGCTTCCTCCCAACAATTTTTATTTTTATTGAGATCTCAACTCAACTTAGTCAAGTCTCTCTACTATGATGTCATTACACTACCATTCACTCATGACTATGAGCCTTCACCTATCTATGAATACCATTTTCTCTTTGTCTAGCCTTAGACATTTTTTTTGTCCCTTTATGGGATCACTCTAATAAAGTCAACTACTTGGATTTTGATCATTATAAATTCTATACCAATAACCCTTTTTAAAGTTGCCTAAGCTTTGGTTACTTCACTAAATTCCCACACAATTGGCCAGATTCATTTAATGTGGATTTATGCAAGTCTACAAACCCACCCTAGAAGTATCATATACTTTTAATTGCAACAATATACACAAGTAGATCTTGTCAATCCCTTTTATTGTCAAATCATTTACAATACCAAACTATCATAAGGAAAGGCTAACTATAGGTCCTCACAAATAATTGCTTATCCAACTATCTTCTACTTCCTTGATCTTAGGTCAAATATGTTGTGCTTAGTTTTTTGTGTATCCATATACCTCAAAATATACTTGTCTCCAAATGCCATCATCACATAGTGGGTACCTTAGAGCTCCTTTGTTGGATGATTATATACTAGGCACATTTGAGTACCCCTCAACTGTGACTATGCATTGCTCTAATGTTCTCCCTTGATAAGCTCAACTATTTGTGCATCTATTGCTCAATTTTGATTTTAGCTAAGGTTGTAACTTTCCTTCTTATTATGAATCACATCTTTAGGGAACAACCTCTTCCATGCAATATTTCTTAGAGCTTTGTAGGCCTTGGTTTCTTCATACACTATTGAGCAAGCCTTTACTTTTGCACCTTTCTTCTTGTCCCTACTGCATATTTATACACTCTATAGATTTGTGAGTGTGTTTCTTGGCTTAGCCAAAACTTGTACCCCTTTTTTATTCTCTAAATCCCTACTTAACTCTCAACCACGTTCCTTTTATGAAAGTAGACTCTTGTATGGTTCATGTAATTGTGCACAACTAGATTTGGTTTATTTCTCACTTGATTGACTCTATTTTTGTTTGATGCAAGATTGAAAATTTACTTATGATGCTCTTGAATCAAACTCCCTAGGTAATTAAATTATGAGCTCTTAATTATAGTGTTGGTGTGGTATAACTATATTTTTAGTTGGATACCTTGATCATGGTGTTCCTATCCACCCAATGTTGCCCCTGAGTAGACACACTTGGTTCTTCCTTCTTTTCTATACCCTCCTTAGGCCATAAACTACCCTTATCTACCTAGTTTGGATACACTTAATATTCCTTCCCTTTCTTCATCTTATGGTTTTGTGCCCACCTTTGTTTACTCTTGTGGGCCTATGCCCATCTTTGTCTCTTGTGGGCTTATGCCCACCTCTTTCTCTTGTGGATTTTCACCTAATTTCATCTCTTATGGGTTTGTGATCATTCTTGTTCATCCATATCCTCCAAAAGTTTTCCATACCTTTCCTTTCCTTGATTTTATGTGCCTTTTATTTCTATATTATGTGCACTCTTTTCATTGTCATCTATGGTAAGTAGGTATACTTGTGTGCTATTCTTCCACGTGTTTCTCATAGGGTATGTCTACTTGGTTCTTCTACTACCCTTGTCCTTTATTTCTCTTTACTTGATGCCTTCAATGGTATAAAAATGTCTATGGGGTCTATTGACCACCACCTTTTCTTCTTCCTTTATTTTGAAAAATTATTTCTATGTACTTGGATTGATATCCCCTTTAATTTTTATTTCTAGTCAGCTTTAGGTTGATGATCTCCTACCTTGCTCCTAATCAACAATAGCTCCTTTTCCTTTTGTGCAATGAAAATTTTACTCACCTAATTTTATTCATGTTATTTGTGACTAACCCATCATGGTAGCTCCTACAGGCCATGCAAAATTAATGTTGCATTTTTTTAACTATAGGCCAATTCTTTTCCTCTCCTCATGCATCTTTGGATGCCTTATGTGGAGTTATGTCCACTTCTCCTTCCCCTCTCATGTCTCTCCATGACGTAATGTACTGATGTCTTTGGGACAACAAAGGTTTAGTAAAGTACTAGATTTTTATGTTCATCCCCCTCAAGATTATGGAAATTCCTCCTAGAAATAAATTTACACTCTTTCATCTCTCCATCTCTGTGCCTTTCGAAGGACACATCTCTTTTTCTTAAATACTATGTTCAAATTTATCATGTATAGCTTCTCTTTTGCCTTCCTCCTTCCTTGGGGCAATGTTATTTGCATTAGTTCTCATTCTCTCTTTAGGTGGTGCTCACTTCAATGCCTCTATTTTCTCTAGCCCACCTTTGGACCCATGTGCCTCACTCTCATTTTAATTGTAATAAAAAAATTACAATCATTCTCTATGCAACTTTTTTCCTTTTGTAGCATTTCATGATCCTTCCTTTAGTTTTTCCTTCAAAGAAGTTTCTTCTAGTCAAACATCTTGTATATCCTCTCCTTCCTTAGGCTCCTTTTCATTTGTCTATAGGGCTAAAGGTTATCTTTTGTCCATGATGCACTACTCCAACATCCCTCTCTATCATTTTTGTTGTGCTACAATCTATTAAATGATGGGGATCTAGTGTTTTCAACCCTTCCTTTGGCACATCCTCTACTATGAGCACAAGAACACATTTCCTTCACTCATTTGACACTACTACAACCATATTTATTCTTGACTTCACTCCTCTATTGTTTCTTCTATGAAATAACCTTATTTTCCTCTGTGTATTATTCATCTTATTTTTGTAGTCTTCTCCTCAATGCCTTTTGAGAAGAGAATTATCTCCCGCTCTTTCATCTTCTCAAAGGGTTATTTCTGACCTGTGTGCCTCTCCCACATTGGCTCCTCCTATGTATTTCATTTCATGGAAACACTCTCTTCTTTAATTTTTGGGTGAGGATTTAAAGGTTACCTTATGTGACTTTTGAGTCTTCTCCTCCAATTGAGATTGTTGTTTGGATGCATTACTTGGTTTTATAGTTTGGAAACAATTTGTTGCCAACTTTTCACCCTCTTTTTGCCTTTCTATTTAATTCTCTCCTATATATCTCTGCAACCATTTAATTATGTTATCACAAAACATTTTATGTATATACTGCACCCTTTTAGATCCTTTACATCCTTCAACTTGAAATAACATTCAAGATCTAAGACCCACTCCATCATTTAATTAAGGCCTTTTTCTAGAAAACCTTTACATTTTAGCTTCAAGGTTATTCTCGACGTGCCTTAGAACCTTTGTAACCTATTTCCTCCTATAGGTCTCTCTTGACTTCTCTTTGGGATCATCCTTACCAATGGTTTCTCTTTTTTCCTACACTATCCTTTCCTACAATGTTTGTAATGTGAAGGTTATCTTCTCTATTTTACTCAAAATATACAACTCTAGATCACATCTGATTTCGCTAACCCATCTTTTGTGCTCTTTGTTGTCTATCTATTTACACTTTATGGAGAATAAATTTATTTGGTACCTTCTACTTGATATACTGATTGGAAGATGCTTACACACCTTGACTGCCTCATGATTGATGATCTATCAGAACTGTCATCCATTTAACTTAATTTATTGTCAACCCATTTAATCTTTGCTTGTAAAAAACCTCGTGATCGATAATTTATTAGTTCTTTATCCTCATCCATGCCTCTATACCACTTCACATTCAATGATCTATCATTTTTGTTTTCAACTACATCACTTATATTAATTTGTTAATGCTTCACCTTTCCTTTCCAACAATGACTATGTCAAGGTTGGCGATCTCTTAATTTTGACATAGCAGTTCAACGGGTTACTTACAACCTCATAAATTCTTACACTATCTATTATTTTACTCTTCATCATAATCATATGTAGGTGTTTGAACTTAAGAACTATTATCATAAAGTCTCCCTTCATGATCCTATGTAATCATCCCTTCTGAGGGTTCTATTTGCTTATCTTCCACTTTCTCACTATATAACTACCACCCTTGCATTAGTGAGCCATGTTATGCTAGTTGCCTCAAGTTAAACCATTTTCTAGATTTTTCTCTATTATTTCATATCATGATTGTAGGTTTATCCTTTTTTCTTACATCCCTCAAGATACATGACATTGGCTTGATATGAAACTAGTGCCCATCAAGATCAGGAGTCTTGGTGAAGGGATGCATTAACCATGCAACCTTCAAATTTCCACATAGTGGATTATGCTAATAAAGGCTTTTATTCCTTATCTTTAGGTGTTGCAAGATAATATAAGCTTCATAATTATATATTAAGCTTTTAGCTCTATTGAGTCCAATCCTTGGATATAGATCTATGTTTTTCTATCTACTATGGTCTCCATAGACTACCATTCGCTCATGACTATGAGCTTTCACCCATCATAAGAAGCTCCTTTTCTATCTCTCTACCCTTAGACAATTTTTCCTTATACCTTTAGGGGATCACCCTAACAAAGTACCCTCCTTAGATTTATAATGTTAAAAATGCTAGACCAAGACCCCTATTTATAGGTGCTTAAGCTTTGGTTGTGCCTATTTCCCTTTAATTGGCATATAACTTCATTTGATGTTATTTTGCATGAGTCTATAGATTTACCCTAGAATTAGCATATAATTTTATAGACCTCAAGCCACCCAAGTCTAAGTGTTGTGAGAAGATGTCCTCATAGTATAGATTTTGTCAGTTGTCCCTTAAGTTGTCGATTGACTTACAATAATGACCTAGCCTAAGGAAATGATAAGTGTAGGTCCTCATAACTGATTGCTCATCCAACTTTCTTTTTCTTCCTTAGGTTTTGCATTGAATGCCATGTGCTTGGATTTTTGTGTGTTTTTGTGCTTCAGACTCTTTTTTCACATGCCATCATCATCACACACTAAGTAATGTGGAGCTCGTCACTAGTTGATTATCCTATAGGTACATTTGCTTACCCCTTAATTGTGATTGCGCACTAGTCTAATGTGCTCTCTTGATAGGCTAAAATCTTTGTGCCTCATTCATGCAAGTTCAAACTTAACTTTAGTTGTAACTTTCCTTTTTCTCATGTAGCAAACCTTCAACAAATAACTTCTTTTGTTCTATGTTCCTTTGTACTATATAAGCGTTGGTTCCTTCATGCATTGTTGCACAAGCCTTTACTTTTACACCTTGCTTCCTATCCCTAGTGAATTTTAATACACTTTGCATCTTTACATGTGCATTTCTTTCCTTAATCAAAACTTGTACCCCATTTTTAATTCTCTAACTCTTGTACAATTCTTAATCATATTTTTTCTTTATAATCTATAACAAGCTTAAAAAATGTTATATCATTTAAGATGCATAGCTAGAGTTCGTTTATTTCTCCCTTGTCTGACTTTATTTTTATCTGATACAACATAGCCAATTAACTTGTGATGCTCTTGCATTAGACTTATAAGGTAATTAAAATGTAAGCTGCTTCTTACAAAAATGGATGGCATGGTAGAACCACCCTTTTAGTTATTTTGTCAAGGTAATTAAAATGTAAGCTCCTTCTTTCCCTTTCTTCCTCTTATGGGTCTATGCCCACCTCTATTTTCTCTTGTGTTGCTATGCCCACCTTCAAATATATATGAAGTTCCTTTTCTCTTTGTATAGCTTCAAATAATTTTTTAATCCCTTTATGAGATCAATCTAATAATGTCTCCTTGGATTTTGAAAGTTACAAATTCTAGACCAGGACCCCTTTTTGTAGTTGCCTAAGCTTTGGTTGCTTCGTTGAATTCCCATACAATTGGCCAACTTCATTTAATGTGGATTTATAAAAGTCTACTAACCTACCCTAGAAGTAACATAGCCTTTTATGGACCTCGATCTGCACAAGTAGATCTTTTCAGTCACTTTTATTATCACGCCATTTGTAGTACTAACCTAGCCTAAGGAAAGGCTCACTATTGCTTATCCATCTACCTTATACTTACTTGAGCTTGTTTTGAATGCCCTAAACCTAGGTTTCTATGCACCCTTTTACCTCAAAATATCCTCCTTTTCATGTTCCATCATCATTGCACACTAGGAATCATAGAGCTCCTTCATTGGTTGATTACATTCTAGCCACATTTATTCACCCCTCAACTATCACTGTGCACTACTCTAATGTGCTTCCTTGTTATTCTTAACTCTTTTTGAATTTGTTTCTCAAGATTGAATTATCTTTGGTTGCAAATTTCCTTATTTTTTTGAAGCACACCTTCAATGAACAACTCCTTCTACACCATGATTCTTACAACTTTTTACACCTCAGTTCTATAATGCATTGTTTAGTTCTTATCCTTATTTCATATTTATACACTTTTTAGCTTTACAAGTGTACTATTTGGCTTAGCCAAAAGTTTTACCCACTTTTATTCTCTAACTAATTGTTTGATTCAAGATTTCAAATGCATTTATGATGCTCTTGCATCAAACTCCCTTTTTAATTAAAATATGAACTCCTACTTATAAATAGTGTTGGATTGGTAAAACTATATTTTTGGTCAACTTCCTTGACCATAGTTTTATTGTCTAGATGATGTGGCACCTGTGTAGGCTCACTTGGTGCTTCCTTATTTTCTAAACCCTCCTTGGGCCATAAACTATCTTTCTTTGCTAGCTCTAATATGCTTCATCTTCCTTCCCTTTCTTCCTCTCATGGTTTTGTGCCCACTTTTATTTACTCTTGTGGGCTGATGCCCACCTCCATCTCCTATGGGTTTCCCCCACTTTCATTTATCATGGGTTTTCACCTATTCTTATTAATCCATCTCCTCCATAAGGTCTTCATACATTTCCTTTCCTTTCTTTTGTGCACCTTTCATTTATCCTTTGTTATGCACACTCTCTTCCTTATATCATCTATGGAAAGAAGGTATAATTGTGTGTTATTATTTTATGTGTTTCTCAAGGGTGTCTACATGGTTTTTAGGTTGCCCTTGTCCTTCATTTCTCTTTGCTTGATGCCCTTCATGGCATGAAAGTCTCTATAGGGTCCCTTGACTCCCACTTTTTATTCTTCTTTTAATGTCATGTAGTTCCCTCTAAATGCTTGGATTGATATTCCCTTCAGTCATTATTCTTAGTTAGTTTGAGGTTGATGGTCTCTCACCTTGCTCTCGATCAACAATAACTAATTTTCCTATGGGCCATGCACAAATTATGTTGATTTTTCATTAGCTGTAGGTTGATTCTTCTCCTCTCATGCATCTTCAGATGCCTTATGTGGGGTTATCTCTATTGGGTGAATATTTTATGACCAGATAAATGAGGGCAAAATAGGTGCATCAACCACAGCATAAGGAGATTTATACGACAAAATGGATGTGGTGGCCATAGCCAAATTGAGACAAATCTCTCCTCACAGTAAGGGGAAGTTCCCTATAAACTATACTATACTATATACAAGATGAAAATACACACTAGGGTGAAATCATACCATCCATCTCTTTTTTTTTAGAGATGATGTTCATAAAATAGAGGATAATTCTGGTGTAATTATTGAAAAGGTAATTCTCTTCTTTCAAAAGTGATACTCAACAAATAACAAGATTCTTTCTGAGTAGAAATAGAAACCACAAGAAACCAATGAAAGAAAAAAGTCTTTCATTATATCTCCTACTAATTAGGATAAAGGAACACAGTAGGATTAAGCATAGATCAAAGTCTGCATCTAAAACTACAACATAATAAAGGATTACAAAGTATAAAGAGAGCTCAAAGTCTCTCTAGTATCCTTTACACAAACACAGACTGAAGGCAATTATGGTAGCACAAAGTCTCCCACAGTTAGCTTCAGGACATCTCCTAGCTTACTTCCACTTATTCTACTTGTTTGATTAAATAGATAAGACTGTATCTAGGAAATAGACATAAGAATAATTTCCTAAATGACACAAGCTATTTCAACACAAAGTTTGAAAGGTCACTTGCTTTCTTATTCATTTTACAAAATATGATTAATAGGATGAGCTCAAAGTCTTAGGAATGCCTTTTAATTTGGGTAGAGCTTCACTTCTGATAACAGAGAGATCTATTTATCATAAAAAGGGAGATTACAATATATATATATATATATATATATATATATATATATATATATATATATATATATATATTGTAATCTCCCTTTTTATATATATATCATTACAAGAAAGACTTGGGCACTTCATTTCATGAAAATGGCCCATGCTAAATTGAATGCCTTGAATATCTGTGAAAGGGCCATGCTGGAATAGGTCATCAGCCTTAACTTTGTCATTCTCAATTATTTCCAATGTCCCTTTCTCAGCATGGGTTGTCTGTTCTACTTTTAGATACTTACATGACTGTCCATTCACCTTTACTCAAACAAGAAAAATAAGCCTTGTCTTTGAATGTTTATGTTCCCTGATGTCCACCTGGTGGACTGTTCCACCTACTAGAAATAACTCTCTTGTAGATATTTATAGATTTCTTATAGTTGTTCCTTTTTTCCTTATCATGTTTTGTCTCTTCTTAACAACCTGAGCTCTCGAGGCTATCTTCCGCTACCTCCGTTCACTTCTTAGGATCCTTTCTAGGCTAGTCACTAAGTTTGTTCTCAGGGCTTTTGAAAATCAATGATTATTCCATCACCATAAAATTGACATCTATGGTGATGTCATTGATCCCTTTGAACCCCTTTGAACCTTGAACCTTGAACTCTTTTAGTTCAAAGGTTTAATGGTTCAAAGGTTCAATGTTTTGTGAAGGGTTGCATTCATTTTCCTTTTCTTCTTTAGTTGAACCATCCCTTTAAACTTCTTTCTAGAGTCTTCCAATTTCTTTATTCACTTGAAGCTTCCATTCAAACTTATAAAATTTTTGAACCCATTGAACATTGAACCTTTTAAACCTTTTAGGTTCAAGGTTCAACGGTTCAATGATTCACTCTCTTTCTTTAAAGCCTTTTATTCTCTAAGTCCATTGATCTTATCAAACTCATTAAACCTTTGAACCATTTTGGTTCAAGGTTCAATGGTTCAACGATTCAATCTTATTTCTTTGATTTCTTTGAAGCTTTGAACTCTCTAGTTTTTCCAAGTCTACCAAAGTCATTGAACCTTTGAACTTGTTGAATCTTTGAACTCTTTTTGGTTCAAGGTTCAATAGTTCAATCTTCACTCTCTGAAGCCTTTTTTTTCTTTAAGTCTTTTAGAGTTATTGAACTCATTGAACCTTGAACCTTTGAACCATTTTGGTTCAAGGATCAATGGTTCAATGGATTAACCTTATCTCTTTAACTCCTTTTCTCTAAGTCTTGCGAAGTCATCGAACCTTTGAACTCTTTGAACCTTGAACCTTTTGAAGGCGAGGTTTAATGGTTCAATGGTTTAAAGTGGTTCATTATTTTTCTTTGAAGCCCACCATTAAGTGTTTTTATCAAACTTTTACATTGAACCATCCTCAAAACACTAAGGAAAAGCCTTAAGTGTTTTCAACTTCTTTTAAAGAAAACTTGCCTGTTGAACCTGTGACTTCCTTAGCTGGAAAGGCTTAAATATTTAAAAAACTTAACTATTTAGAACATTTTTGAGAAAGAAAAGAGAGAGTTTTGGTCTATAGGACCAAAATGGTCGGTATGTTTTCCATAAAAGTAAGTGACAAATTTTGGGAATAACAACTAGCTCCATCTAGGGAACTTCCATTGATTTGAAATTTTGAAACAGTCAAAGGGAGCATAAACTAGAATCTCAGTGCCTTCATTTATGCCATTCGGCTATGAAGTCATGCTACCCAAAAATAAAGGTGCCAAAAACCAAATGGTGCCAAAACAAATGAAAAACACAAAGCAAAGAAATACTATACACATATACAAATGTACAACTAGATTTATATGATACTTCAAGGATTGAAGTGCTTCAGATGCTGCCCACTATGAGGTAGAGTAAATGGTGTTCCATCTTGATATTTCAATAAGAAACTATTTTCACCATTTAAAAGATGAATGGCAAATGGGCCTCTCTATAAGGAATAAAATTTTCCATGCATTCCTTTGGTTTTCTCATCTTTTCCCACAACAAGACTTGATCTCTAATCTAAAAATCATGGATCTTTGCTTTTTGGTTGAAGAGTTTCTTCACCAGACTTTGATGTGCAACAATTCAGTCCACCACCATAGTTGTTTTCTCATTAAGTTCAGTTAAGCACATTATCCTTTTGTCGATGGAACTTTTAAAAGTTAAATCTTCTACTACCTTTGCTAACTTTAATGTTAGTAATTCCAAGGTGATTGGTATCTCTGCATTCAGACCATATAGAAGCTAGAATGAGGAAATACCTATCACTCTCTTGGGTGTAATTCTATCTACCCATAAAGCATCAAGCAATGATTTATGCTAGGTTCTTTGATTATCATCTACCAACTTCCTGATAATGGTCACCAAGTTCTTGTTGCTTGATTTTTCTTAACCATTTTCTTGTGGATAATAGTCAGAAGAGTGGGAGAGAATAATCCCATAATAGTAATAGAACTGGGTAATCTCATGAGAAGAGAAATAGGTTGCATGGTTTGTTACAATCTTGGTTGGGACCCCAAACTTGGAAATGATGTTTTCCTTTAGGAAATTACATACCACCTTTGAAGTATCATGCTTAACTGGAATGGCTTCCCCCCATTTGGTAAAGTAGTCTATGGCTATAAGGAAATAATCATGTCCAACACTCAAGGATGGATTTACAGTGCCAATGAAATCAATTCCCCATTACTGAAATGACTCTTCTATCACCATAGAATTGACAGGTAACATAGCCAACTTAGGTTTGCTAGTGAACTATTGAAACAACTCGCATCTATGCACCCAAACATATGAATTCCAAAATAGAGTAGGCTAATAGTACCTAGATTGTAGAATCTTATAGGTAGTTACAGGCACATAAAATTTTCCTCTACAAGCCAAATTGTAGAAGCAGTCCAAAAGTTTGTTCTATTGCACTTTATCCATGCAGCGAAGGAATACTACATCAAGGTTCCTCTTATACAGACCATTGTCCCACATGACAAAGTTTGTAACTTTAAACTTAATAGTCCTCTTTTTTTTATGAGACAAGTAGGTAGGACACTCACCATAGGTAAGAAAATGAGCAATATTTAAATACCACTCATTCATAGTGGTGACAAAGAGAACTGTTGGCATGTTTTCAACTTTGATTTCTTCATGCCCTACTTCTTTTAGTATGTTATAAATAATTAATTGGTAGAGACCCATTCCTCATACAAGCTTTTTTGGTTTGATAACAAGATCAAACTCTTGGATTTTAGCTATCCAATTGCCCGTTTTGGTTCTAAACTCCTGCTGAGTTATTATGGACTTGATTATTGTATCAAGAACCAAAGAAATAGTGTGCGAGTTCAAGATGTAAAAATTAAAGTGCTTTACCAACTTTACCATAGTATAAGCATGCTTCTCCATGTTTGAGTACTTCAGCTCATGAGCTTTGAGAGGACAAATCATGAAAGATATGGGAGATTCCACACCATCTTGATCCTATTGAACCAAGATGATTGAAAGTGTATATTTAGACACATAGTTGTAAATTATGAAGTCTTTAGTGTAATCAGGACAAACCATAATTGGGGCATGGGCAATAACTTCCTTGATATCTCAAAATTTTTACTTGCTTTCTTCAATCCAACTAAAAGTTGCTTTACCTTTCATCATATTGACAATGTGGTGAGTCTTCTCTATGAATTCAAGAATGAACCTTTATAGAAAGTTCACCTTTCCAAAGAAAGAGTGAATTGTAGTCTTGCTAGTAGGAAGAACAAGCTCTTGAATGGATGTGACCCTTTTTGGGTTGATCTTTATGCCTTCTTTGGACATAGTGTGACTGAGAAGTTTACCTTATGTAACCCCAAAAATTAATTTCTTAGGATTAAGAGAAATACCATTCTGCCTACAACACTCCAACACTTATTGTAGATGATGCACATGATCAAGATGATGATTAGAAAAGACTATCAAATCATCAAGGTATACCATAATGAACTTAACCATTTCATTACTGAAAGTAAGATCCTTTACTCTTTAGAAGGTGGTGCCAGCATTGATCGAGCCAAATGGCATTTTATAATATGCAAAGGTGCCCCAAGGTATTTTGAAGGAAGTCTTATATTGGTTTGCTTCACCAACTTCCACTTGATTATATCCTAAAAAGCCATCTAGCATTAATAACATCTTAGTGCTAGTCATTGTTTGCAACAACTGATCCATGATGGGTAGGGAATAGTTGTCCTTTAAAGATGACTGATTCAAATTTATAAAATCAACACACAGGTAAATTTTTCTATTCTTATTTTTAATAGGGACTATATTCACAACCCAGGTGGAATGATGGATTGAGAAAATAATTATTGCATTCAACATTTTCTATGTTTTAGAGAAAATCATGTGTGATATCCTGGGATTGTACTACCTTTACTGTTGATTGTGAGGCAATGACCCAATTTTGAGAGGAATGTCATTCTTGATTTCTTTAGGCTGAGAAGTTTTAGATCATCAAATGAATATGCCAAAACATCAATGTAATGGTGAAGCAGATTGATGAATTTGAGTTTCTCATCAGGGGTACAAAAATTTCCAATGTTGACCATTTTTGGATGGTCTTCTGTACTCAATTTAATTTGATCAAAATCTTTGGAGGATTTTGAATCAATTTGTTATTCCTTGACAAACCTATCATGTTTATCAAATTCTTTTTGAAGAGAAACTAATACTTTGGGAATTTTATTCCCTTTGAGTTGAAGGAACTCTTGATCAACATTTGAATTTATTTCCTAAGTTGATTCATGATGGGTAGAGGATTCACTACCATCAAATTGAAGCTTTTCAAAGCTGTCTCTTAGTTTCAAAAAATTAATGATTTAGTTATCACAATTGAACACCTACCAATGGTCTGTATTATCAGGTACACTTGGTTGAAAGACCAACTCAATAGTGTACCTGATTTCTTTGAAGTCTTTTTGATGAACCAAGAGAGTTACAGAGATGGCTAATACATCTACATGGCTATTGAATTCTCTGGGCATGACAAAAATATTGAAAGCATCAAAACTTTCAATGCAGTCCCACACTAAATTATGGTAATGCCTCAATCTCTCATTTTTAGTTTGATACAGGTTCCTCACTTGTGAAACCACCAGCTCAACATCTCCTTTGGCATGAAGAATTTTAACCCCTTTATCTTGAGTGGCCTTTAAACCAAGTAGTAGCAATTCATACTCAAAAGTATTGTTGGTGTTTCTGAATTATAACTTATATACATATGGAAAAATATCTCCTTGAGGATATATTAAAATAACTCTAGCTCCAAAACTAGTTGAAGCATTACTGCCATCAAATTTTATAATCTAGACATCATCAAATTTTGATCCTCTCTCACATTTTTCTTCGTCAGGAAGGGAAGATCCCTTTTCATGTCTACTATGCCCTACCAATTCTTCTAATGTTTTATCTAAATTTTTTGGATTGTCAGTTAGTAATATTTCATCTGCTAAAATAGGAATGTCTTTAGTAGATAAGAAGTAATTACCTTTGCCTAAAGACTCAAACATAATTTGAGCTTTAGGGGTTGAAGTTTGAATGACAATGTACTTTGATTCCTTCTCAAGAAGCAAATTTTTCATGATTCCCTTAACAATAATCCTTGCCTTAGATAGGTTCATGCTTAATTCTCCACTAATGTCCTTACAAAAATTTCACCCAAGAAGAATGTCCTAGGAGGCTAAATGTCAGCCACCAGGACTGTCATTTTAATTCTCTTATTTGGGAAGGTCACAAATGAAAATTAAGCATCTTTGATTTGTCCCAGCAAAGGCACCTATTTTTTTTCCATGGAGAAACATCTCCCAAAAGTCTTAATTAGTGTGAGACCAAGAGATTCTACCACCTTGGTGGGCATGACATTGCCAGATGTGCCAGAATCAATTATGCAATTATTCAGCTGATAATCATTTATTAGTAGGGAGACATAAAATGGTTATATCTTTCTAGGAGTAGCTGAAGGAGTAATCACAAGATTATTTTAGGTGGACATTTTCTTTGGGAGATCATAAGTTGCTTTCCAAATTTCTTGTCTTGTAGGGACAGTTTTATTTTTTACGCATTGAACTAACCTATCCAACTGCTCAGGGTTGGATTGTAAGAATTTAAACTCAGACATTTGAATTTTGGCTTTATTAACATGGTCAATTATATCAAATGAATGAAATGAATTTGAGATAGATGAAGGCAATCCATCAATTTGGTTTTTTCTAGGTAATGGATAGGTCCACAAATTTGAAGCAAAATTTGAAGGAACATTTGAGGTACTTACTTTTTTATTGCTCACCGAGTCCTTTGATTAGAAAGGTAGTGAAGTTCCTCATTTAGCAATTGAAATTGTTGGTCAAGATTCTTCCCCTATTTTTCCTTTATCTACTTGTTGAGCTGACTAGTTTTTGGATTTGGTAAATACAATGTATGATCCATCGAATGCTTCACCTTTACTTCTAAGTTCATCTTGGTAATTTAGGAATCCAATGTTAGAGTCGCCAGCTAATTATTCTTGGTTCTCTACAAAGAGATCAACGTCATCTTCTTGGTTTAACTCAGGTTGGAAAGAAAAATCAGATCTAGTTTCAAGATAACCAATTGCTAAGTTATCTAGTGTTGTTTTAATGGTGAAATTCATTGGTGGGGGAGGAAAGTGATTTAGTTTCCCTTGATTTTTGGTAGCATTGCCTTGATACAACTAGTTGGGAAATGTCCTTGATATATCTCGATATGGAGTAGACATCCCTTGTGCCATTTATTTTTTGAGAGCTAGTAATTCATTTGTAAGCTTTTGCACCATAAGATCAGTGGTGCTTGTAGAAGAATATTTAGAAGATGAAGAAGATTTACCTCTATTAGGATCTCTTCTTATCTTTCCTACCAAGATAAGGTCATCTTCAACTTTAGTCACCAAAATTTGAGCTATAGTAAGTCTATGTGGCCAGCCCACCTCAACAAGAAACTTACTTCAGAAAGCAGAGAACTGATGAAGAAGCATTTGAGATTCTCAAGCATCAGCTGGGTAATTATGGGAATCCTATTCCTCAGCTTATTGAATTTGGTAATGAAGTCTCTCATGGGTTCATGAGGCTCCTTCTTCAGTTGTGTAAGCTGAGCTAATAGGGCATGTGCATCTTTTATAGGTTTGAACATGGCCTCAAATTTAGCTATGAGAGTGTTCTAGTCAATCACTATTTGTGCTTGTAGGTGATAAAACTAGTCTGTAGTAGTGCCTTGCAATGTCTCCACAAATAGTCTGACTATAATGTCTTCATATTCAATGCCTATTACACCATGGTTATGCAAAAGGCTATAATATGTTCAGCATGATGAACCTTCCCATCACCATAAAACTTGGGGAAAATTTTTCTTGAGCTATGGGGTAAATCATGTAGAGGTGGGGTTAGATTCAAGGGACCAAAAGTATTACCCCAGGGGCCTTGAGCTGCCATCATATGGATTTTGAAATGAGGAATAATAAATATCTATGGGATATGTATGGATAAAGCTCTACCAGCAGAGGAAAGAGTAGCTTTACTTGGTATAGGGGACCTGATGTTTGTAAGAGGAAAACTCCTAGTTCACTGAAGGAGAGTTTGTAGAGGAGAGAGATCAAAATTATTTTGCTACATAAGCTCAAATATAGGGTCAATAATACCTTGATCTCTCTAGCTTCATGTGTATGGTGGATCTGCTAGAGTGCTAAAAATGAAAAAGGATTGTAAATACTTCAATTTGAAGCTTAAAGCTTCAAAGTGCACATTTGTGTCCCCAGTGGAGTTGCCAAAAATTATTGGGTGAATATTTTGTCACTAGCTAACTGAGGGAAAAATAGGTGCATCAACCATAGCATAAGGATATTTATACGACAAAATGGATTTGGTGGCCATAGCTAGATTGAGACAAATATCTCCTCATAGTAAGGGAAGGTTCCCTATAAACTATAGTATACTATATATAAGATGAAACACATAGGGGTGAAATCATACCATCCATCTCTCTTTTTTTAGAGATGATGTTCATAGAATGAGGAGAATTCTAGTGTAATTACTGAAAAGGCACTTTTCTTATTTCAAAAGTGATACTCAATAAATAATAGGATTGTTTTTGACTAGAAATAGAAACCACAAGAAACCAATGAAAGCACAAAGTCTTTCATTATCTTTCCTACTGATTAGGACAAAGGAACACAATAAGATTAAGTGCAGCTTAAATTTTACATCTAAAACTACAACAAAATAAAGGATTACAAAGGATAAAGAGAGCTCAAAGTCTCTCTAGTATCCTTTACACAAACACATACTGAAGGTAATTATGGCAACACAAATTCTCCCACAGTTAGCTTCAGGACATCTCTTAGCTTACTTCCACTTGTTCTACTTGTTTGATTAAATAGATAAGACTATATTTAGGAAACAGACATAAGAACAAAATCCTAAATGACACAAGCTATTTCAACACAAAGTTTGAAAGGTCACTTGATTTCTTATTCATTTAACAAAATATGATTAACAGGCTAAGCTCAAAGTCTCTGAATGTCTTTAAATTTGGGTAGATCTTCGCTTCTACTAACAGAGAGATCTCATTATCACAAAAAGGGAGATAACAATATATATACCATTACAAGAAAGACTTGGGCACTTCTTTTCATGAGCCCATGCTAAATTGAATGCCTTGAATATCTGTGAAAGGGCCATGCTGGAATAGGTCATCACCCTTGACTTTGTCATTCTCAATTATATCCAATGTCCCTTCCTCAACATGGGTTGTCTAGTCTTATTTTAGATACTTACATATCTATCCATTCACCTTTCCTCAAACAAGAAAAATAGGCCATGTCTTTAAATGGTTATGTTCCCTGATGTCAACCTGGTGGACTGTTCCACCTACTAGAAATAACTCTCCTATAGATATTTCTAGATTTCTTATAGTTGCTCCTTCTTTCCTTACCACATTTTGTCTCTTCTTAACAACCTAAGCTCTTGGGGCTATCTTTCACTTCCTCTATTCACTTCTTAGGCTCCTGTCTAGGCTGGTCACTGAGTTTATTCTCATGGATTTTGAAAATCAATGGTTATTCCATCACCCTAAAATTGACGTCTACAGGACATCACTGATCCCTTTGAACCCCTTTAAACTTTTAACCTTGAACTCTTTTGGTTCAAAGGTTAAATGGTTTAAAGGTTCAATGTTTTGTGAAGGGCCACATTCGCTATCCTTTTCTTCTTCAGTTGAACCATCCCTTTGAAATTCTTTTTGGAGTCTTCCACTTTCTTTATTCACTCAAAGCTTCCTTTCAAAATTATGAACTCTTTGAAACCATTGAACTTTGAACCTTTTGAACCTTTTAGGTTCAAGGTTCAATGGGTCAAGGATCCATTCTCTTTCTTTAAATCCTTTTATTCTCTAAGTCCATCGATCTTATTGAACTCATTGAACCTTTGAAACTTTAAACCATTTTGGTTCAAGGGTCAACAGTTCAATGATTTAATCTTATTTCTTTGATTTCTTTGAAGCTTCAAACTCTCTGGATTTTCCAAGTCCATCGAAGTCATTGACTCGTTAAACCTTTGAACTCTTTTTGGTTCAAGGTTCAACAGTTTAATAGTTTAATCTTCACTCTCTAAAGCCTTCTTTTTTAATGTATTTTGGAGTTATTGAACTCATTAAAACTTAAACCTTTGAACCATTTTGGTTCAAGGTTCAACAGTTCAACAACTTAACCTTATCTCTTTGACTCCTTTTCTCTAAGTCTTGTGGAGTCATCAAACCTTTGAACTCTTTAAACCTTGAACCTTTTGAAGGCAAGGTTTAATGGTTAAACGGTTCAAAGTGGTTCATTCTTTTTCTTTGAATTCACTGTTAAGTCTTTTTATCAAACCTTTGCATTGAACCATCCTCAAAACACTAAGGAAAAGCCTTAAGTGTTTTAAACTTCTTTTTAAGAAAGCTTGCCTGTTGAACCTAAGACTTCCTTAGCTGGAAAGGCTTAAATATTTGAAAAACTTAACTATTCAGAACATTTTTGAGAAAGAAAATAAAGATTTTTGTTCTACATGACCAAAATGGTTAGTATGTTATCCACAAAATCAAGTGATAGATTTTGGGAACAATAACTAGCTCCAGCTGGGGAACTTCCATTGATTTGTAATTTTGAAATAGTCGAAGGGAGTAGAAACCAAAATATTAGTGCCTTCATTTATGCCATTGGGATACAAAGTCATGCTACCCACAAAGAAAGGTGTCAAAAACCAAATGGTGCCAAAACAAATGAAAAACACAAAGCAAAGAAATACTATACACATATACAAATGTACAACTAGACTTATCTGATACTTCAAGGATTGAAGTGCTTCAGATGTTGCCCACTGTGAGGTAGAGCAAATGACGTTCCATCTTGATATTTCAATAATAAATTATTTTCACCATTTAAAAGATGAATGGAAAATGATCCTCTCCATAAGGAATCAAATTTTCCATGCATTCCTTTTGGTTCTCTCCTCTTATCCCACAACAAGACTTGATCTCCAATCTAAAAATCATGGATCTTTGCTTTTTGGTCGAAGAGTTTCTTTACCAGACTTTGATGTGTAGCAATTAAGTCCACCACTTCTATTTTGCTATATAAATCTCCTTATGCTTTTGTTGATGCAACTATTTTGCCCTTAGTCAGCTAGTGACAAAATATTCACCCAAAAATCTCCATTTATCCTTCTCTTCTCATGTCTCTCCATAGTGTAATGCTTTATTGTCTTTGTGATAACTTTGGATTAGTTTTGCACTACCCTTTTATCTTTATCCCCTTAGGTTTTAGCTAATTTCCTCCAACAAATAAACTTGCACTCTTTCATATCTCCATCTTTATGCCTTTGAAAGGACACATCTGTTCCACTTGGCTGCTATTTTCAAATTTATCTTGTACAACTTCTCTTTTGCCTTCCTCCTTCCTTGGGGCAATGTTGTTTGCATTATCACTCATTCTTTCTTTAGCTAGTGTTGGCCCTAATGCCTCTATTTCCTTTGGAACACTGTTGGACCCATGTGCCTCACTCTCATTTCAAACACACTTAATAACTCCCAATTTTTCTCTATGTAACTCTTCTCCTTTTGTATCATCTCCCATTGCTTCTTCCTTCAAAGAAGTTTCTCTTGGTCAAAGGTCCCTTAGAGCCTCTACTTCCTCTAGCTTTTTTACTTGTCTCTGGGGCTAAAGGTTGTCTTTTATCCATTATTCACTACTATATATCAATAGTTGCTCTAAATCCCTATTTATATTAAGTGTTGTGCTACAATATATTACTTGATGGGGGTTTAGAGTTTTAAACCTTTCCTTTCATACATTCTCTACTATGAGCATAAGAACACCTGTGATCTCTTTAGGGTTCTTCTTATGTTCCCTTATCTTTATGTAGATTGGTGCTACACCTTCCATACCTTCATGCACTCTTTTTGGCTCATGTGGAATGATATTCACTTTTCCTTCACTCATTTCACTCCAATACAACTATATTTATTCTTGGCACCTTACACACATTCATGCATTCTCTCCAGTTCATGTTGAATGATATCCACCTTGCCTTCACTCAGTTCACTCCTGTGCATCACCTTTCATGTCACACTCTCTTTTTTAATTTGGATGAATGAGGTTTTTAATGTTAAATTATACATATTTTAGGTTTTCTCCTCCATTTGAGGTGGCATACTAGATGCACTGCTTGGTTCTGTAGTTTGGAAACAATCTATTGCCAAATTTTCACCCTCTTATTTCCTTTCTATCTCCTCTCTTGGAGTTCTCTATAACCATTTACTATGTTATCATAGAGAATTTTTTGTGAATACTCCATATTTATGGATTCCTTTACATCCTTCAATACCAAATAACATTTAAAATCTAATACCCACTCCATAATTTTCTCAGGGCCTTTTTTTAAAGAACCTTTGCATTTCAGCTTTAGGGTTATTCTCAGTGTGCCTCAGAACCTCTGTAGGCTCCTTCCTCCCATAGTTCTATCCCTATTTCTCTTTGAGATCCTATCTCCCTATAGTTTTTCATTCTACCTCCATTTCCTATAGTTATTTTAATGTGGAGGCTATCTCCTCTATTTTACTTTAGATATGTGATTCTAGGTCATGTCTCATTTTTTATTTTCATCAAACCAACTTCTTTGCTCATCATTATCTATTCATCTGCACTTTATGGAGAACATATTTATTTGGTGTTTTCTACTTGATACACTAAATATAATATTCTTGTGCACATTGAATACCTCATGGTTAATGATTTGTTGGCTCCATTATCCATTTCACTTGATTCATTATTAAACCATTTGATCTTTGATTGTGAACCACCTCACAATTGATAATTTATCAGTATTGTCTCCTCATATGCACCTTTAGAATACTTCAAATAAGGTGATCTATCCTTTTTGTGCTTAACTACATCACTTATAACAATTTTTCAATGCTTCACCTCTCATTTCCATCAATGACTATGTCAAGTTTAGCTATCTCTCAATTCTCATGCAACACTCATACAGGTTGCTTACAACATCACAAATTCTTAGACTATATGTTGTTGCACTTTATATCACAATCCTACATAGGTTATTGAACTTAAGAACTATAATAACAAAGTCTCTCTTCATGATCCTATGTACTCATCCCTTCTGAGGGTTCTCTTTTTTTATCTTTCGCCTACTCACTATGTACCTACCTCCATCATGTTGGTGATCCAGGCTATTCTAGTTGCCTCATGTTCAAATATTTTCTAGGTTTGTCTATATTAGTTCATATCTCACTTGTAGGTTTATCCTTTCTTCTTGCATCCCTTAAGGTTCACAAGCTTGGTTTGATATGAAACTAGTGTTGGTTGAGATCAAAAGTCCTATTGAAGGGATGCACTAAGAGGGATACATTAACCATGTAACCTTTAGATTTACACATAATAGATCATGCTAGTAAAGGATTTTATTCCTTAAATGTAGGTGTTACAATATACTATAAGATTCACAATTGTCCATTGAGCTTTTGACTCTACTTAATCCAATCCTTAGATATAGATATAAGTTTCTCTCTCTACTATGGTATCCATAGACTATAATTTGCTCATGACTATGAGCCTTCACCTATCATATGAATCTTCCTTTCTATCTCTCTAGCCTTAGACAAATTTTCCTTATACCTTTGTGGGATAACCTTAATAAAGTAACCTCCTTGGCTTTAGAGTGTTAAAAATGCTAGACCAAAACCCCTATTTATAGGTGCCTAAGCTCTAGTTGCTTCACCTATTTCCCATGTAATTGGCCTACAACTTCATTTGATGGCATTCTATATGAGTTTACATACATATGCTATAATTATCATAGCCTTTTATGGACTCTGAGCCATACAATTATAAGTGTTTTGAGAATATATTCTCACAATGCAGATCTTGTTGGTTATCCCTTAAGTTATCATGTCAGTTGCAGTAATGATCTAGCCTGAGGAAAGGTTAAGTGTAGGTCCTTGTAATTGATTACTCATCCAAATTTATTTTGATTCCTTGAGTTTTTCATTGAATTCCTTACCCATGGCGTTTTATGTGCCTTTGTGCTTGAGACTCTCCTTTCACAAGCCATCTTCATCACACACTCTGTACCTTAGAGATCCACCATTAGTTTATTATGTTATAGGCACATTTTCATGCCTCTCAACTGTGACTAAGCATTATTCTAATGTGTTCCCATGATAATATCAACTATTTGCACCTCATGTGCTCTCTATGTTTATGATTTACAAAGGACACATCTCATTTTCATGGTTTTTGAGCTAGAATTTCAATTGTGTAGCTTCTCTTTCACCTTCCTCATGCCTTAGCATAATGTTTTTTGAATTTTCTCTCAATATCTCTTTAGTTGGTGCTTGTACCACACCTATTTTTCCTTTGGTGCACATTTAGACCCATGTACCTCACTCTCATTTTTGCTTCACTCAACAATCCTAGTTGCTCTCCAGGTAACTCTTCTCCTTATACACTATCTCCCATTGCTTCTTTTAGGGAATTTTATCTCGATTGAAGGTCCTATAGATCCTCTCCTTCCTGAGGCTCATTTTCCTTTCCATTCAGAGTTAAAGGTTATCTTATATCCATCATACACCATTACATATAGATAATTATTTTAGCATCACTCTTTGTTGTTGTTTTTGTACAACAATCCTTTGCTTTATGGGGATATACAATTCTCAAACCTTCCTTTAGTGCATCCTCCACTTAGAACACAATAACACTTGTGTTATCTTAAGGGTTCTTATACACCTTTATCTTTGTGTAGGTTGTTCTTACACCTTGGGCACCTTCTTGCACTCTCATTGGCTCATGTGGAATGCTATCCACCTTGTTGTAACCAAGTTTCTTCTTAACTTCATTCCTCTATTATTACTTTGGCACAAAAACCTTGTTCTCTCTTAAAGGTTTTTATGTACCCTTGTCTTTGTGTAGGTTTCTCCTAACACAGTAGCACTTGTGCTCTCTTAAGGGTTCTTATTCACCCTTGTCTTTGTGCTAGTTTCTCCTACACCTTATATACCTTCTTGCACTCTTGTTAGATTTTTTGGAATGATATCCACCTTATTACAAAGATTTTATTTTTAGCTTTGCTCCTCTATTATTTTTTTGGCACAACAACCTTATATATATTTATTTCTTATGAAACTTATTTACCCAATGTTTTCCATACCTTTTGTGATCAATGTTGGATTTCACTTTTAATCTTTTTAATGTGGCTAGGAAGGGCTCCTTCTAACCTCTGCATTACTCTTATAAGGTCTCCTCTTGTGTGTGACCCTTCATGGAAACATTCTCTTCTTCAATTTGGTGATGAGCCTTTGCAAGTTACTTTTTATACATTTCAACTATTCTCCATTTGAGATGGCCTTCTAAATGCACTACTTGGTTTAGAAGTTTGAAAGTCATCTATTCCAAACTCTGAAGCCTCTTCTTGCCTTTCCATCTCCTTTTCTAATGAAGAACTCTCTAGCTTTTTAATTGTATAATCCACCTTTATGGAGACCTTTACACCCTTCAATGCAAAGTAGTGCTCAACATCCAATCCACTCCACCATTTCCTTAGGTCCTTCTTTTCTATAAAACCTTTGGGCTTAAGATTCAAGCTAATTCTCAATTCACATTAGAATTTTTGTGTGATATTTCCTCTTATGGGTCTCTCCATGCTTCTTTATGGTATGATTCCTCCCAACCATTTTTATTTCTATCTTTTCCATCCTTTCTTGCAACATCTACAACATGGAAACTATCTCCATTTTACTTGAGTTTTGCAACTCTAGGTCATGTCTCATTTTGGCTTCTAGTTAATCCATCTTCTATGATCTTCATTATCTATCCATCTATGCTTTATGGACAATAACCTTTTTTGGAACCTTCTACCCAATATGTTAATTGGAAGATGCTCCCATATCCTGATTGCCTCATGCTTGATGATCTATGAACATCTTCATTGCTTTCACACGATTCATTGTCAACCCACTTTTTATTTGCATGTGAACTGCCTCATGATAAAAAAATGTATCAGTGGTTTCTTATAATCCACATATCTAGACTACCTCACATTCAATTATTTGTTTATGTTTTACTTAGCTACCTCACTTCTAGAAATCTATTAATGTTTCAACTCTCCTTTTTAGTGTAATGACTACCTCATAGACAAACATCTATTAGTGCTCACACAATACTACTAAGGGTTACGTAAAACCTCTTAACTTCTTACACTCCTTTTATTTTCTTATGTTTCACTCATTCACTATCTACCTACCCTCCTCATGGTGGTAAATGATGCTCAACTAGTTGCCTCATATTTCATGATTTTCTATCTTTCCAACTGCTAGTTTGTATCTTGCTTGTAAGTTTATCTTCTCTTCTAAATCTATCAAGGTTCACAACCTTGATTTGATATCATACTAGTGCTGGCTGAGATTAGGGGTCTTAGTGAAGGTATACAGTAACCATGAATCCTTCAAAATTCCACATAGTGGATAATGCTAATACAACCTATTATTCCTTAACTTTAGGTATTCCAAGATAATATAAGATTTACAACTGTATATTGATATCTCTGCTCTAGTTATTCAAGTCCTTAGACATATATATAAGTATATCTCTTTCTCTCTACTATGGTGTGTATAGTCTACCATTTTCTCATGACTACGAGCCTTAACCTATATATGAAAATACTTTTCTCTTTGTCTATCCTTAGACAATTTTTTAATCCCTTTATGGGATTACACTAACAAAATCTCCACCTTGTCTTCTTACCATTATAAATTTTTAACCAAGACCCCTTTTTAAAGTTTCCCAAGCTCTGGGTTCTTCATTGAACTCCCATGTGATTGGCTAAATTCATTTAATGTGGCTTTACACAAGTCTACATACCTACCCTAGAAGTAACACAACCTTTTACAGACCTCGATCTACATAAGTAGATCTTGTCAATCCCTTTTGTTGTCACATCATTTGTAGTACTAACCAAGCCTAAAGAAATGCTAACTTTAGGTCCTCACAACTAATTGATTATCTAATTGTCTTCTAATTCCTTAGGCTTGAATCAAATGCCTTGTGTGTAACTAAAATTATTCTCCTTTTCACATGCCATCATCACAAACTAGGTACCTTAGAGGTCTTTCATTGGGTGATTAAGTTCTAGGTAGATTTGAGAACCCCTCAACTATGAATGTGCACTACTCTATTATGATTCCTTGGTAATCGCAACTCTTTCTGCATTAGTTTCTCAAGTTTTAACCTAATTTTGGTTTCAACTTTCCTAGTTCTTGTGAAGTACACCTTAAATGAACAACTCCTTCCATGCTACAATTCTCAGAACTTTGTAGGCCTCAGTTTCTTCATGCACTGTTGAGCAAGCTTTTAGTTTTATACCTTTTTTCTTGTCCCTTGTGTATATTTAGGTGTTTTTTATCTTTGTGATTGTGTTTCTTAGCTTAGGCAAATCTTGTACCCCATTATATTCTCTCACTCCTTGTGAAACTCTTAGCCACCTTCCTTCCACACATGTGGACTCTTGCATGTTCCATGTAACCATGCACAAGTAGAGTTAGTTTATTTCTCACTTGACTAACTCTATTTTTGTCTTATTCTCTTACTTACAAAGAGTGTTGGAGTGGTAGAACTATATTTTTGGTTGGGTGCTTTGACAATGGTATTCCCATCCCCTCAATGTGGCACCTAAATAGGCTTACTTGATGCTTCCTCATATTCTAGACCCTCCTTAGGCCATAAATGTCCTTCTTTACCTAGATTTGATATGTTCAATTTTCCTTCCCTTTCTTCCTCTTGTGGTTGTAACCCCACCTCTATTTACTCTTATGGACCTATGCCCACCTTTGTCTTTTGTGGGCCTATGTCCACCTCCATCTCGTGTGGGTTTTCACACAATTTCATCTCTCATGGGTTTACACCCATTCTTATTCATCCATCTACTCCAAAAGTTCTTTTACCTTTCCTTTAATTTATTTTGTATGCCTTTCACTTCTCCTTTGTTACGTGCACTCTCTTTCTTATTTCACCTTTGGCAAGTAGGTATACTTGTGTGTCATTCTTATATGTGTTTCTCACGTGGACCTTCTATTTCCCTTGTCTTTTATTTCTCTTTAATTGATTACCTAAATGGCATGAAAGTATCTATGGGTTACATTGACTCCCACCTTTTCTTCTTCCTTTACTATTACACACTTACCTCTATGTGCTTAAATTGATATCCCCTTCATTGCTTATTCCTAGTCAATTTCAGGTTGATGGTCTCCCACCTTACTCCCAATCAGTAATAACTATTTTTCCTTGTGCACTAGTAAATAGTTTTACATTTTTCATAAGCACTAGTAAATAAAATACAATGATAAAAATATAGAATGTGAGAAGAGATGGCATGCCACTTGTATAGAGGTGCATATCTAGAATATGTGGCATGTGAGCATGCATGGTGTTAGAAGGTTTAAAAATGAAGTCTAACATTAGTTAGCTTGTTAAAGTTAGGTCTTAAAGGTAGTTATAATGTCTCTAAACAAATTTTAACAATTTTCAAACATAAATTCTAAATCATTTTTCTATTGACTATTAGTTTTCATTAGTGAAATTTATAGAAACTAAATTGAAAGCATTTTTACAGTATTTCATTATGAAATCCAATATATCATTTGACCTAAATCATAAACTATACTGTAACACTATATAAACACATGCTAAAATGAAGAGGCCAAAACTTTTTGGTTACATTATATACAGGACTTAATCAATTTAGATTTCAAAAACCAAAACAATAATTTAAGGTACAAAATCAAGTTAAAACCTTCATAGGATGAGCAATAAACCAATAATCAGCTTAAGGTCAAAAGAGGGTCCTCATTTGAAAAAAGGAAAATGGGGCATGTTGGCCACAACAAAATCCCCTTTAATCTTTTTTCTTACTCAGCTTCATGTTGATAGTCTCCTGCCTTGCTTATAATTGGTAGTAACTCCTTTTCCTTATGCAAAATGAAAATTGCACTTCCTTGATTGGCTTTAGGCTGTTATTTTTTAACCCCTCCTAGTAGCTTTTATAGGTTATGCACAAATAATGTTGTGTTTTTGTTAGCTTCAAGATGATTGTTCTCCTATCTACATGCATCTTTAGATGGCTTATTTGGAGTTATGCCCACTTCCTTCCTTTCATTCATATCTCAATGGTGAAATATCATGTTGTCTTCTAGATAACTTCAATTCAATTGTAGGTGGATACCTCTCCATCTTCTTCCCTTCAAGCTTTAGGCAAATGCTTTGTACAAATAAACTTGCACTCTTCCACCTATCCATATCTATTCCTTATGAAACACATCTCTTTTGCTTAGTTTTTGTGCTTGAATTTATCTTGAGCAAATTTTATTTTGCCTTCCTCCTCCCTTGGTGTAATCTTGTTTGCATTGGTGCTCAATCTCTCTTTACCTAGTAATCACTCTAGTTCCTTTGTTTTCTCTAGCACACCTTTAGACCCAAGTACCTCACTCTCATATATGTTTCACTCAACATCTCCCAATTTTTCTCTAGGCAACTCTATTTTTCCTTCTTCAAAAACATCTTACTTTTACTTCCTTTGGTGCTTTCTTTAGGGAAGTTTCACTTGGTCAAAGGTCTTATCGAGCCTCTCCTTCTTCAAGATCCTCTTCCTTTTCCGCTAGGGCTAAACATTATTTTATGATATAATTGTATATAGATATTTTCTTCAACATCCCTCTTTGTTGTTTCTACTATGCAAGAATCCATTGCTTTATGGGCATCAAGGGTTCTCAACCCTTCTTTTAGCACATCCTCCACACTGAGAACAAGAACACATGCTATCTTTAGGGTTCTTTTTCACTCTAGGAGATGTGTATCCTACTACTGCATCTTGTGTTCCTTCTTGTACTCTCACTAGCTATTATGGAATGATAGCTACCTTACCTTCACCTAGTATACTCCCCTACAACTAAGTTTCTTCTTAGCTTTACTTCTCTATTGTTGCTTCCACACAATAACCTTCTTTGCATCTATTGCTTATGAATCTTCTTTGTACAACATTTTCATTAATGCCTTCCAAGATTGGCATTCACTCTCACTCTTCCATTTTTTAATAGGGCACCTTTTAACCTCTATGTTTCTCCCATGTTGGTTCCTCCTCTGTGTCGCCCTTCATCATAACCCTATCCTCTTTAATTTTGAAGTAAGGATTTATAGGTCCCATTTTGTATATTTCAAGTCTTTTCCCCCATTTGAGCTAGCCTTTTGGATCCACTACTTGGTTTAGTAATTTGGAGAAAAATTATTCCTCACTTTCCAACTCTATACCCTCTTCTTGCCTTTCCATCTCTTTCTCTATTGAAAATATCTCCAAACTTCTATTAAATTATCACATAATATATTCTATGTATACTCCACCTTCATCTTTTATGGGCCTATTCCCACCTCCATCTCCCATGGGTTTACACCCATTCTTGTTCATCCGTCTTCTCCAAAAGGTATTTATACCTTTCCTTCCTTCTATGTGATTTTCACTTCATCTCTATTAAGCACACTCTCTTCCTTATGTCACCTTTGCAAGTAGGTATACTTGCATGCTATTCTTCCATGTGTTTCTCATGTGGTATTTATACATGGATCTTCCACTACTATTATCCTTCATTTTTCTTTGATTAATGCCCTCAAGGACATTGAAGTCTCTATGGGGTTTATTGACTCCCACCTTTTCTTCTTCCTTTATTATCACACACTTCTATGCACTTGGATTGATATCCCCTTCAGTCCTTATTCCTAGTTAGTTTTAGGTTGATGGTCTCCTACCTTGATGTCATTTAGTAATAACTCCTTTTTCTTCCAATAGTAAGTAGTTTTAAATTATTCGTAAGCACTTGTAAATAGAATACAAGGATAAAAATATAGAATGTGAGAGGACATGCCATGCCACTTGTATAGAGGTACATAACTAGAATATGTGGCATGTGTGCATGCATGGTGTAATAAGGTTTAAAAACCAATTCCAACACAAGTTAGCTTCAAAAATTTAGGAATTACATGTATTTCTAATGTCACTAAACAAATTTTAATTATTTTCAAAGAGAAATGCTAAATCATTTTGCTATTGACTATATTTTTCATTAGTGAACTTTATAGAAATTAACTTGAAAGCATTTTTACATTGTTTCCTTATGAAATATAATACATCATTTGACCTAAATCATAAAATATATTGGAACACTATATAAACACATGCTAAAACGAATAGGCCACACCATTCTTGTTAAATTATATATGTAATTATAAATATAATTAGTTTCAAGGGACGAATGGAATGGGAAGGTAAAAAAAAATGGTTGATGCTGTCATAAAATGGTCCATAGTTCAAAAAAATATAGTTTCTCAACAACCCATTGTGATGGGAGATGTAAAACCACTCACTTCCTCAACAAATATACTCCAAGATGCTTCTCACTATTTTCAAGACCTCCTTATAGTTAAGTCCCTACTACAAGGAAACAAATCATAAACCAAAACAAGGATTTAAAGCACATCTTTCTCATATCATATAGGAAGACAATGATCAAATTGTTAGACCAATTTTGAAATTAGAATTGAAACATTTCATTTTTTCCTTTCACAAGGATAAAGCTTCAGGAACAAATATTTTCTTGATCTTTTTGTACCAAATATTATTGGCTTGTGATAAAGGAATACCTTTTTGTAGTCATTTTTGGAATTCTTAAGAAATAAATCTATTCTCAAAGCTATGAATGCCACTAAGTTATACATCATCTCAAAGGAATCTCAAGATATACAAATGGATGAATTCAAGCTTATAGATCTACATAATATGATTTACAAAATTATATAAAACCATTGATTTATGATTCAAACCTTTGTTATAATTTTTTTTAATTCCTAGTTAACATTTATGCATGTAATGAAAATCATTAACAATATCCTATCCACATAGGAGATTCTACACTTGTTAAAGATCCTAAAAAGGTAAGGAATCCTCATTAAGTTTGGCATTTCAAAAGCCTTTAACAGATGAAACTAAGATCTCATTTTATAGACTATGACTCCTTTTGGTTTCTCAAAGCATCTAACTAAATTTATTAACATTTGTATCACAACACTTCCCCTTGTGGACATTAATTGGGACATTGACCTCTCATTCACTTACACTAGAGTCCTTAGACAAAATAATCTGATAAGCCAATACTTTTTTATTAAATTTCCAAAATAAAAAGGAAATAGATTGAAATGACACTCTTCCTCTCTGATAAATCCTTGTTATTGAAGCTTGACACATTTGTGTTATATTTGACAACTTTAAAGAAGCCTTTGGTCAACACATTAATAGGCACAAATCCAAGGCAATATTTATTAATGTCTGCATTGCCAAAAAATGAAATATTGTTTAGGCTTAGGTATTATCTAAAGGATACATTCCATTAACTTATTTGATATCCTCTTTAGATGATAAATGTCCCTTGACCTCTTGGTATACTCTCAAGTCATAGTTTGAAAAAAAAACTTTTCAAATGAAACCATATCTATATTTCCTTTGCATATTAACTTCAACTATTGAAGGTTGTACTCTAGGTCATTTTGGTTTGCACTCACACCCTTCTTAAACTCCCTAGGTACATAGGGGAAACATTCACAACCCTACAATGTAAATTTTTATGACAAGACATGAACTAACAACACAAGTATTACTTGGTTTCTTGGGATGAGATTTGTAGGACCAAATGTTTAGGAGGATTAAATATCAAAAAAAAAATTACAATTCAACAATGTTTTATCCATGAGATCATCTTGGAGGCTTAAAGTTTCAAACATCTCCTAGTGGAGTAAAATTTTATTCAGGAATTATCAAGATCCTAACCAATGGAAGACTCCATAGTCCAAAACTACCCAACACTTTAAATTTTGTGTTACGTCCTCTCATAGATGATAACATTGAAATTTATAAATGGGAACACAATACCCTATTGAGAATCAAGTTGGAATGGCTACCCACCTCTCTCTCTTCATAGGTATTTGATTCTATAAAAAATATTTTGTAATATTGGGGAAACTTTATTGTGCAAGCTACTATGTAAAACCCCCAAGTAGTAAATCAAGAAAAAATTTAAAAACATAGGGGAGCATCCCTTATTCATGTCCAAATATTGATTGATGAGATCTTTATTCACTCTATATTTATATTAGATATCCTTAGTAAACATATTTATTCCTCCCCAACTAGGGGACACTGTAAAATGGCATTGGTATATCTTAACCTTGAGTTATTCAATGCAAAGTTGCCTTGGTCTTCATTCTCTATCCATCTGTGCTTGATGAAGAATAACCTTTTCTAAAACCTTATACCTATATATTGATTAGAGGGTGATCCCATACCTTAACTGCTTCATGTTTGATGATCTATCAGCATCTTCATTACTTTCATGAAATTTATTGTCAACCCACTTTTTCTTAGCATGTGAGTTGGTTCATGGTCAGTAGTCTATCTATGGTTTCTCCTAATCCATGCATCTAGAATACCTTATATCTATAAATTTTTCTATATTCCAGTTAACTACCTCATTTATAGTAATCTATCAACACTTCACCTCTCCATTCTAATACAATGACTACCTCATGGTCAACCATATGTTAGTACTCACACAACAATCCTTTAGGTTACAACCTCGTAACTTCTTACACTACCTACTATTTTACTTTGCACTAAGGAATCACTCTATAAAATCCCCCCTCTATGATCCTATGTATATTATCCCTACCAAGTGTTATCTTTACTTATATTTCACTTACTCACTATTTACGTACCTCCCACATAGTGTTTAATGATGTTTTACTAGGTGCCTCATGCTCAATGATCTTCTAGCTTTCCTTTTGCTAGTTTGTATCTGACTTGAATTTTTTTTTCTTACATCTCTCAAGGATCACACCCTTTCTTTGATATCATACTGGTGCTAGCTAAGATCAGGGGTCTTAGTGAAGGGATACATTAACCACGCAACCTTCAAAATTCTATGTAGTGGATCATGCTAATAAAGAATTTTATTCCTTAACTTTGGGTGTTATAAGATAATATAAGCTTTATAGTTGTATATAGAGCTATCAAATCTACTTAGTCTAGTCCTCTGATATAGATATAAGTATCTCTCTTTCTCTCTATTGTGGTGTCCCTAGACTACCATTCACTCATGACTACAATCCTTCAATTGTCTAAGAAGATTATTTTCTCTATGTCTAGCCTCAGATAATTTATTTTATCCCTTATGGGATCACTCTAAAAAATTCTCATCCTTGGCTTCTAAGTAATATATCTTCTAGACAAAGACACTTTTTAATATTTTCCTAAGCTTTGGTTGCTTAACTGAATTCTAATGCAATTGGTCAATTTCATTTAATGTGGTTCAACAAAAGTCTAAAATCCTACCCTAGAAGTAGCATATCCTTTTACACACCTCAAGATACATAAGTAAATCTTCTTAGTCCCTTTTGTTGTCACATAATTTGCATTATTAAACTAGTGAAAGGATAATTGTAGGTCCTCACAACTAATTGCTTATCCAATTGACTTCTACTTCCTTGGGATTGAGTTGAATGACTTGTGCTTGGATTTATGTGCAACCTTGTACCTAAAAGTCTCATCCTTTACACAAGCCATCATCATCACACACTAGGTACCTTAAATCTCTTTCATTTGCTGATTATGTGCTAGGTGCATTTGAGTACCCCTCAAATGTGACTGTGCACTTCTCTAATGTGCTCCTTTAATAAGCTCAAGTATTTATGCATCTATCACTCAAGTTAAAACTTAGTTTTTGTTCCAAATTTCCTTGTTCTTGTGAATTACACCTTTATTGAACAACTTCTTTCATGCAAAGGTTTTTGGAACTTTGTAGGCCTCAGTTCCTTCATGCATTATTGAGTGACCCTTTACTTTTGCATCTTGTTTCCTATCCCTATTGCATCTTTATAAACTTTGTAGCATTATGAGTGTGATTCTTGGATTATCCAAAAAATTTACCCCCTTTTTATTCTCTATCTCTATATAAAACTCTCAACCACCTTGCTTCCAAGCAAGTAAACTCTTGCATGGTCAGTGTAACCATGCACAACTAGAGTTAGTTTATTTCTTACTTAAATGACTCTAGTTTTTTGATACAATATTGCAAATTCACACATGATTTTCATGTATCAAACTCCATGGGTAATTAAAATATGATCTCCTACTTACAAATAGTTATGTCCTCCTTTCCTCTCCTCACACATCTTTGGATGCCTTCTGTTGAGTTATGTCCACTTCTCCTTCCTTTCTAGCATCTCTCCATGGAGTAATGATCTGTTGTCTTTAGGAAAACTTAGGTTCAGTTACACACTACCTTTTTATGTTTATCTCCTTAGGTTGTGGGTAAATGTCTCCCATAAATAAACTTGCACTCTTTCATCTCTCAATCTCTATGGCTTTCAGAGGATACATCTCTTCTTCTTGACTGCTATGCTTGAATTAATTTTATGCAGCTTCTCTTTTGCCTTCCTCCTTCCTTGGTGAAATGTTATTTGCATTAGCACTCATGTTATCTTTAGCTGGTGATTGATCTATTGCCTCTATTTTTTCTAGAGTAAATTTGGACCCATGTGCTTGACTCTCATTTCAACTACACTCAACAACTCTCATTTGTTTTCTATGCAATTTTTATTATGTTTTTCTATCATATCCCATTGCTTATTCCTTTAATGATTCCTTTAGGGAAGGCTTTCCTATTCAAAGGTCCCCTAGAGCCTTTCCTTCCTTAGGATTATTTTATTTTATCTCTTGGGTTAAAGGTTGTCTTTTGTGCATCATGCACTGCTATATATCAAAAATCAATCAAACATCCTTATCTATCATCATTGTTATGCTAAAATCCATTAATTTATGGTGACTTAGGGTTCTCAAATCTTCCTTTGACCCATCATTTGACTCTTTCATCTTCTCAAAGGTTTATTTTTGACCTCCATACTATGCCCATGTTGGTTCCTCATACACATTGCTTTTCTTGGCAACACTCTCTTATTTACTTTGAGGGTGAGGATTTGAAGGTCACCTTCTATGGATTTCAAGTTTTCTCCTCTATTCGAGATGGATTTTTGGATGTGCTATATGGTTTTGTTGTTTGGAATCTATTTTTTGCCAAATTTTCACTCTCTTCTTACATTTCTATCTCCTCCTCTCTTGGAGATCTATGTAACCATTTATTGCTTTATCACAAAGCATTTTTTGTGCATACACCACCTTTATGGATTGTTTTACATCCTTCAACATGAAATAACATTCTACATCTAGGACCCACTCCATCATTTAATCAAGGCATTTTTTATGGAGAACCTTTGCATTGTAGCTTTAGGGTTAATCTCAACATGTCTTAGACCTTGTAATGTCCCATTTGGCATAGAATTAGAAAGATTTGGGTTTCCTAATAATCCCCAAAATAAATGAATTTTTTTGATTTTCTTTGTTTCATGCCCTAACCATAAAAGAAACAAAATTTTGGAAATACACATTTATGGCATAATTTGTAATATTTTCCACTCAAATATTCACCAAATAATTTAGAAATAATACAGCCTACTGAAATACCTTCAAATATCATTTTTAATATCAATTCAATAGCTAGACAATACATTAAATATATAAGTTAAATATTTATGAACTACAAATTAGGCTTTGTTTAGCCTTAAAAATTGTAGTCACAAACCCCAATGGGGGGTTACTACCCTAAAAATGAGTCTTTTACCTTCTTCAACCACTTATTTGCCCTTCTAAGGTTCCAAACTAGTTCAATTCCATTTAGATCAGCTACGTCCTTTTTCAAACTATCTTTATTTTCCATGCCAAATATGTAATGGTGTTCAAAGCATGTCACACTATTGAATGATGCTCAATACAACATTTGAAATAAGGTTGTCAGCTATTAGATAAGGGTTTTCATCCTTACTATGACCAAACCAATTAAAGTTTTTGTCCTCAATTACATGAGGTTCAATAAATGATTCCAAAACTCTAGAATTTGAATTATAAAAATTAACATAACCCTCTTCAAATGAACCTCCTCTTTATTTTTATATCTTTTCCCACTCATGCCCCAAAATAGCTCCTAACTAAGGGCTGACCTCAATAGAAAGCCCCCTTCTTTATAAAATATCAAATCAGAAAAGGAGTTGCCGACATATTCACATTTGGTGACTAAAGCATACTATTAATTTTATTTAAAGTATTTATAAATACTTTTTATTTTAATAATAATATTACATTATTTTTAGAAAAGGGGACACTACAATCCACCCTTCCCAAATTTTCTTTCCTTTAAGCAAATGCAACTTTACTCAGTTATTAGATAAGGGTTTTCATCCTTACTATGACCAAACTAATGAAGGTTTTTGTCCTCAATTGCATGAGGTTCAAGAAATCATGCCAAAACTCTAAAATATCCATTATAAAAAATAACATAACCCTCTTTAAATAAACCTCCTCTTTATTTTTATATCATTTCCCACTCAAAATTGAAAATATCCCCTAACTAAGGACTGACCTACATCACAATAGAAAGACCTCTTCTTTATAAAATATTAAATTAGAAAAGGAGTAGCTAAAATATTCACTTTTGGCAACTAAAGCATAGTATTACTTTTATTTAAAGTATTTAAAAATAATTTTTATTTTAATAATAATAATAATTTATTTCTAAAGAAGGGGAAACTATAGTTCACCCTTTCAAATTTGCTTTCCCTCAAGCAAATGTGACTTTCCTCAAGTTTGAACTTAGCTTTGGTTGCAACTTTCCTTATTCTTGTCAGGCACACCTTCAGTGAGCAAATATTTCCACAACATGGTTCTTGAAACTTTTTATGCCTTAGTTCCTTCATGCACTATTGATTGACCCTTTACTTCTGAACCTTGCTTTTTTTCCCTCATGCATCTTTATGCACTTTGTATCTTTATGAGTGTGTTGTTTGGCTTAACCAAAACTTGTACCCCCCCCTTTATTCTCTAACTCCCTATGTAACTCTCAACCACTTTCCTTCCACACAAGTGGATTCTTACATGGTCCATGTCACTGTGCACAATTAGAGTTGGTTTGTTTCTCACTTGACTAGCTATATTTTTTCTATTACAACATTGCAAACCCACCTATGATTCTCCTCCATCAAACTCCCTAGGTAATTAAAATATGAGATCTTACTTAAAAATAGTGTTGTAGTGGTAAAACTATCTTTCTAGTCAGCTTCCTTGAAGGGAGTGTTCCCATCCACCCGATGTGGCCCTTGAGTAGGATCGCTCAGTGATTCTTTTTCTTTGAGAATCTCTTTGGGCCATAAACTATCCTTTACCTAGCTTTGATATGCTTCATATTCCATCCATTTCTTTCTCTTGTGGTTTTGTGCACACCTTTTTTTACTCTTATTGGCCTATTCCCACCTCTGTCCCCTATGGGTTTGCAACCACTTTTGTCTCTCATGGGTTTGTGCCCATTCTTTCTCATCCATATCCTCCAAAACATCTTCATAGCTATCCTTTCCTTCCTTCTATGAGCCTTTCACTTTTCCTCTATTATGTGCACTCTCTTATGTCACCTGTGACTTATAGATATACTTGCATGTTATTCTTCCACGTGTTTCTTATAAGGTATGTATGTTTGGTTCTTCCATTACCCTTGTCCTTCATTTATCCCCTTTAATCATTGTTCTTGGTCAATTTTAGGTTGTTGGTCTCTTACCCTACTCCTAATCAGTAATAAATATTTTCCTTGTGCATAATGACTATTTGTAATGCCCTTATCAACTTTGTAGTGATTTTGACTAACCCATCATGGTAGCTCCTTTAGGTTATGTGAAAATAATGTTGCATTTTTTAATCTACTAGCTGATTCGTTTTCTCTCCTCATGCATCTTTGGATGCCTTTTGTGGAGTTATGTCCACTTCTCCTTCCATTCTCGCATCTCTCAATGGCATAATGCTATGTTATTTTTGGGATATCTTAGTTTCAATTACACACTACCTTTTTATATTGATGCCCTCAAGATATAGGTAAATGCCTCCCACAAATAAACTTGCACTCTTTTGTCTCTCCATATCTATGTCTTTCAAAGGAAACATCACTTATTCACTACTATGCTCAAATATATCCTATGTATTTTACATTAGAACTCATGTTGTCTGCAACTGGTGCTCACTCCAATGCCTTTATTTCCTCAAGTGTGCCTTTAGGCCCATGTGCCTCACTCTCATTTCAACTGCACTCAAAAACTCCCAATTATTCTTTATGAAAATATTCTTCCCCTTTTGTAGCATCTCCCATGGATTCTTCATTTAGTCATTTTTGTGGTACAATATATTACTTTATGGGGATCTAAGGTTCTCAACCCTTCCTTTGGTGCATCCTCCACTATGAGCAAAATAACACCTATGCTCTCTTGAGGGTTCTTCTTATGTGCCTATGTCTCTATAAAAACTACTCATATACCTTTCACACCTTCATGTAACATCATTGGCTCATGTGGAATGGTATCCACCTTGGCTTCACTCATTTCACTCTATTGTAATTGGATTTTTTCTTGGCTTCAATCCTCTATTTTTGCTTCTATGGAAAAACCTTCTTTACCTCTATGTCTTATGCATCGTCTTTTTGTAACTTTTTCCTCAATGCATTTTAAGATCAACATTAACTCCTACTCTCTCATCTTCTTAAAAGGCTCTTTTTGACCTCTGTATTTCTCCCACACTAGATATTCCATTACATAACCTTACATGGCAACACTTTCTTCTTTACTTTGGGGTGAGACTTTGATGGCTACCTTCTACTTTTTTTTAGTCTTCTCCTATATCTCCTCTCTTAGAGATCTTGGCATCCATTTACCACTGTTATCACAAATCATTTCTTATGCATACTCTATCTTTATAGATTCATTTACATCCTTTAACATGAAATAACATTCAACTTCTAAGACACTTCATTTACTAAGGTCCTTTTTTATGGAGAACCTTTATGTTTCAATTTTAGGTTTATTCTCTGCATGCCACAAAACCACTATGGGCTCTTTCCTCTCATTGGTTTCTTCCTGCTTATCTTTGGGATCATCCCTCCCAATAGTTTTTATTTTCACCTGCACCATCTTTTCCTATAGTGCTTACAACATGGAGGCTATCTTCTCTATTTTCTTTCACATCTAAAACTCTAGGTCATTTCTTATTTTTTCTTTTTATTGAGCCATCTTCTATGCTATTCTTTTTATATTCATCTACACTTGATGAAGAACCACTTTATTTGGTACCTTCTACCCAATACACGAATTTGAATATGCTTGTGCACCTTGACTACCTCACATTTGATGATTTGTCAGCACTATAAAACATTTCAATTGATTTATTGTCAACCAATTTGATCTTTGCTTATGAATTGCCTCACAATCGATAATTCATCTGTGATTTCTTCTCATCTATGCCTCTACACTACCTCACATTCAATGATCTATCCTAGTTGTTCTCAACTACATCACATTTGGTGATCTATCCTTGTCCTTCATTTACCTTTTATTGATGCCCTTAGTGGTATTCAAGTCTTTATGGGGTCTATCAACTCCCAAGTTTTCTTCTTCCTCTATTGTCACATACTTCATTATTTATGGTTGGACTGATATCCCCTTCAAGCCTTGTTCCGAGTTAGTTTCAAGCCAATGGCCTCCTACCTTATTCCAATCGATAGTGACTCCTTTTCCTTATTTTTAATGAAAAGTGCACACCATTGATCAACATTGGAATGATTTTGGCTAACCCCTCCTATTAGCTCATCCATGTCATGTGCAAACAATGTTGCATTTTTGTTAGCTACAAGTCAACTCTTTTCCTCTCCTCATGCATCTTTTAATGCCTTTTATGGAGTTATTCCCACTTCTCCTTCCCTTTTATGTGTCTCTTTATGGTAAAATGATCTATTGTCTTTAGGATAACTTAGGTTTTACTACATATTGTTACCTCTTTCTCTTCTTCCTCTAATGCTTTAGGCAAATTCCTACCATAAATAGACTTACACTCTTTTGCCTCTATCTATTTGTTCCTTACAAAAGACATATATATTTTTCAAGGTTGTTGTGTTTGAATTTCACTAGTGTAACTTCTCTTTCACCTTCCTCATCCCATAGCACAATGTTGTTTGCATTGGCCTTTGGTGTAACTTTGGACCCATGAATATCAGTCGCATTTATTCTTCACTCAATAAGTACCAGTTGCTCTCTAGTCAACTCTTATTTTCCCTTGATTAACTTTGGGATGATTTTGGCTAACCCCTCATGGTATCTCATCCATGTTGTGTGTAAAAAATGTTGCATTTTTTTAGCTACAAGTCAACTCTTGTCCATTCCTCATATATATTTGGATGCCTTTCATGGAGTTATTCCCACTTCTCCTTCCTTTTGCATGTCTCTCCATGGCACAATGATCTATTGTTTTTGGGATAACTTAGGTTCTACTAGAACATGATACCTCTTTCTCTTCTTCCTTTAATGGTTTAGGCCAATTCCTACCACAAATATACTTGTGCTCTTTTGCCTCTCTATATTTGTGCCTTACAAAGGACATGTCTCTTTTGCATGGCTGTTGTGCTTGAATTTCACCTATGTAACTTTTCTTTCACCTTCCTCATCTTTTGGCATAATTTTATTAGCATTGACATTTAAGATCTCTTCATCTGGTGCATGCACCAATGCCTCTATTTTTTTTGGCACACCTTTTGACCCATGCACATCAGTCATATTTTTGCTTCACTCAACAAGTCCCAAGTGTTCTCTAGTCAAATATTCTTCTCCTTTTGCTACATGTCATGCTATTTTTTTCTTTAAGTTTCTCTTGGTCAAAGGTCCTCTAGAGCCTCTCCTTCTTTAGGCTTATTTTTCTTTGCATATAGGGCTAAAGGTTATCTTATATCCATCACATGCTTCTACATATGGATAATTACTCCATCATCCCTTTATGTCATTATTGTACAACAATCTTTTGCTTCATGGGGATCTAGGGTTATTAACCTTTTCTACAGTGCATCCTCCACTCTAAGCACAATAACACTTAAGATCTCTTAAGGGTTCTTATTATGCAACCTTGTGTCTATGTAGGATACTCCTACACCTTGTGCACCTTCTTATTCTCTCGTTGGCTCTTGTGGAATGATATCTACTTTCACTTCACCTATTACGTTCTACTACAATTGAGTTTCTTCTTAGCTTCACTCCTTTATTGTTGCTTTGTTACAATAACCTTTTTTGCCTTTGCTTTTTATACAACTTCTTTACTTGATGTTCTCCTCAATGCCTTTCAAGATTGGTATTGGGTTCCCCTTTTTATTATCTTTAATGATGTCATGAAGGGATCCTTTTGACCTCTGTGTTGCTCCATTATTGGCTCTTGTTGTGCTTCACTCTTCATGGAAACATTTTGTTCTTCACTTTGGTGATGAGGATTTGTAAGTTACTTTTTAAGGCTTTCAAATCTTTTTCATTTGAGATGGGATTTTAAATGTACTACTTGATTTAGTAATTTGGAAGCCATTTATTCCTAACTATGCACCCTATTCTTGCCTTTCTATCTCCTTATATAATATAGATCTCTCTATCCATCTTTGCAATGATATCCACCCTTATTTCACCTATTTTACTTCATTATAACCTAGTTTATTCTTAGCTTTGGTCCTCTATTGTTACTTTGGCACAACCACCTTCTTTGCCTTTGTGCCTTATGAAACTTCTTTACCAAGCCTTCTCATCACCTTTATATATTGGTGGTTGGTTCCACTTTAATGTTGGATTTTACTTTTTAAACTTATTTTAGGGAAGCTTCTCCTAGTCAAAAGTCCCTTAGATCCTCTCCTTCCTTAGGCTCCTTTTGCTTTGTCTCTAGGTATAAAGGTTACCTTCTATCCATCATGCACTATTGTACATATACACTTACTCCAACATCCCTCTCTATCATCATTTTTGTGCTACAGTCCACTAATTTATGGAGAGCTACGGTTCTTACCCCTTCCTTTAGGACATTTTCCATTGTGAGCACAATAACACCTATGATCTCTCTAGGGTTATTCTGATGTGACCCTTTATCTGTGCATACCACTCTTACATCTTGCACACCTTCATGCATCTCATTATATTGTGGAATGATATCAACTTTGCTTTCACTCATTTTACTCTATTGCAATTGAGTTTCTTCTTAGCTTCACTCTTCTACTGCTACTTTTGTGAAATAACATTCTTTTCCTTTATGTCTTATGCATATTTTTTGTGTATCTTTCTCCTCAATACCTTTTGAGATTAGTATTATCTCCTGATATTTCATCTTATTGAATGACTCTTTCTGACCTTAGCATGACACCCATGTTAGTTCCTCCTCTGTATCACATTTCATGGCAACACTCTCTTCTTTACTTTGGGGTTGAGGATTTTAAGGTTATCTTCTATGGATTCTAATTTTTCTCCTCCAGTTGAAATGGACTTTTGGATGCTCTACTTGCTTCTATAGTTTGAAAACTATATGTTGTCATAATTTCACCCTTTTATTGCCTTTCTATCTCCTATCTTGAAGGTCTCTGTAGTTATTTATTGTGTTATCACTAAGCATTTTTTGTGGAGACTCCACCTTTATGGATTTATTTACATCTTTCAACATAAAATAACATTCAACATCTAAGACCCACTCCATCTACTCAGGGCCTTTTTTTATGGAGAACCTTTGTGTTTCAACCTCAAGGTTATTCTCAACATCACTTATAACCTTTGTGGGCTCTTTCCACCCATAACTCTCTCCTTGATTATCATTGGGATCCTCCCTCCCAATGGATTTTATTTCTACTTGCACCATCATTTCCTATAGTTCTTGTAACATGGAGGCTATCTACATTTTCCTCAAGACCTATGACTCTAGGTCATGTATCATTTTTACTTTTTTCTAAGCCATCTTTTGTGCTCCTCATTCTCTATCCATTTTCACTTGATAGATAACAACTTTATTTGGTACCTTCTACCAGATACACTATTTGGAAGATGCTTATGCACCTTGACTACCTCATAATTGATTATCTATTGGCATCATCATCTATTTCACTTGATTCATTGTAAATCCATTTAATATTTACCTATAAATTGCCTCATGATCCATAATTTGTTAGTGTTTTATCATCATTCATGCCTCTAGACTACCTCACATTCTATGATATATCCTCATTATGATTGATTATCACACTTATAATAATTTATCAATGCTTCACATCTAATTTTCAATAATGACTACGTCAAGTTTGGTGATCTCTTAGTTCTCACACATCACTCCTACATGTTGCTTACAACCTAATAACTTACACTACCTATATCTATGTTCTCTATCACAATCATAAATAGGTGCTTGAACTTAAGATTTGTTTTTGAAAATTATCACTTTGTGATCCTATGTACTCATCCCTTCTAAGGTTTATCTTTTTTTATATTCCACCTACTCACTATTTACCTACCTCCTCACATTGGCAAGTGATGCTATGTTGGTTCCCTCACGTTCAACCATCTACTAGTTTTTTCTTTGCTACTTCATATCTCACTTGTATGTTTATCCTTTCTTCTTGAATACCTAAAAGTTTAGTACCTTTCTTTGATATCAAACTAGTGCTAGTTGAGATCAGTTATCCTCATGAATGGATGCATTAACCATGCAACATTTAGAGTTCCACACTGTGGATCATGCTAATAAAGGATTTTATTCCTTAACTTTAGGTATTACAATATTATATAAGATTTTCAATTATGCATTGATATCTTGACTCTTCTTAGTTGAGTCTTTTTAAGTGTCTCTCTATTATGGTGTCCATAGACTACCATTCGCTCATCACCATGAGCCTTCACTTTTCATGTGAAGCTCCATTTCTATTTGTCTAGCCTTGGACAAATTTTCATTGTCCCTTAATGGGATCAGCCTAACAAAGAATCTTTCTTTACTTTAGAGTGTTAAAAATGTTTGACCAAGACCCTATTTTTATAGTTGGCTAAGCTCTATTTACTTCATCTATTTCCCATGAAATTGGTCTACAACTTAATTTAATGGGAATCTATGCAAGTCTATATACCCTAGAATTATCATAGCCTTTTATGAACCTATAGCCACTCAAATTTGAGTGTTGTTAGAAGACATCCTCATAAAGTAGATCTTATCAGTTGAATGCCTTGTGCCTAGATTTTTGCTTGCCCTTATGTTTCAAACTCTTTTTTCACACACCATCATCATCACACATTATGTACCTTAAATCTCCTTCTCTAATTATGTATGTTGTAGGGGCATTTGTGTGCCCCTCAACTGTGACTATGCAATTTTCTAATGTGCTCCTTTTTAAATCTCAACTCTTTGCACCTCATTCATACAAGTTTAAAACCTTACTTTGGGTTCAAATTTACTTGTTCTTTTGTAACACACATTCAATAAATTATGTTCCATCTTCCTTTATACTCTATAGTCATTATTTCCTTTATGGATTGTTACATGAGCCTTTACTTCTCCACATTGATTCATATCCCTATTGCATCTTTATGTGCTTTGTAACTTTGTGTGCACATTGATTGCCTTAATAAAAAAACATGTACCCCCTTATTATTCTGTAACTCCTTGTGCAATTCTCAATCATATTCCTTCTATGAAGTCTATAACCTTTTAAAATGTTGCACCATTTAACCTACATAGATAGAGTTGGTTTATTTCTAGGTGTTGGACTAGGTTTTTATCTGATGCAACATAGCTAATTCACTTGGGATGCTCCTATATTAGACTCATAAGGTAATTACAATGTAATATCCTTCTTACAAGAAGGGATAGAGTGTTATAACCACCTATTTGGTTGGTTACCTCAAGGTAATTAAAATATAATCTCCTTCTTTTCCTTTCTTCCTCTCTTGTGATGTATTTCACTCTATGTGTTTGGATTGATATCCCTTTTAAGAAATTTTCCTAGTTAGTTTCAAGCTTATGGTCTCATGCCTTACTCTCAATTAGTAGTGGCTCCTTTTCCTTCCTCACAATGAAAATTGCATTCCCTTGATAAGCTTTAGGCTAATTTTGGCTAACGCCTCCCGATAGCTCATCCATGTCATGTGAAAATAATGTTACATTTTTGTTAGGTATAGGCCAAATATTCTCCTCTCTTCATGTATATTCAGATGCCTTTTATGTAATTGTGCCCACTTCTCCTTACCTTTGTGTGCATCTCCATGGTGAAATACTTTTTGTCTTTGGGATAACTTAGGATCTACTACAAGATGCTACCTCTTTCTCTTCTTCCCATAATGTTTTAGGCATATACCTACCAAAAATACACTTGGTATCTTTTTCCTCTATGTTTTTAAATTACATAAAACACCTTTTTTTTGCATTATTGTTATGTTTGAATTTAACCAATGCAGCTTCTCTTTCACCTTCCTCATCCCTTGGTACAATGTTGTTTGCATTGGCACTTAATCTCACTTTAGTTGGTGATTGCACCAATGCATTTATTTCCTTTGGTGTACTATCAAACCCATACATCCCACTCTCATTTTTTATTCTCTAAACAACTCCCAGTTACTCTCTAGGAAACTCTACTTCTACTGTAACATCTCTCACTTCTTCTTTTGGTGCTTCTTTCAAGGAAGTTTCTCCTAGTTTGAATTCCTCTATAGCCTCTCCTTAGGTTATTTTTCATTTGCATTAGGGGTCCCAGTGAAGGGATACATTAACCACATAGCCTTTTTAGGATTCCATGTAATGGATCATGCTAACAAATTATTTTATTCCTTAACTTTTGTGTTATAAGATAATATAAGCTTTGTAGATATATATTGAGCTCTTATTTATACTTATTCTAGTCCTCAGACATAGATATAAGTATCTCTCTTTCTTTGGACTATGGTGTCCTTAAACTACCATTCACTCATGACTACGAGCCTTCACCTATCTACAAAGTTATTTTTATCTTTGTCTAGCCTTAGACATTTTTTTGTCCCTTTATGGGATCACTCTTATAAATTTCCTCCTTGGATTCTAAGCAAAACAAATTCTAGACCAAGACCCCTTTTTATAGTTGCCGAAGCTTTGGTTGCATTGCTAAATTGTAATGTAATTGGCCAACTTCATTTAATTTGTATTTATGTAAGTATACAAACCTACCTTAGAATTAACATAGCCTTTTATGGACCTTCAGCTGCATAAGTAGATCTTATTAGTCCCTTTTTTTCCAATTCATTTGTAGCATTAACCTAGCCAAAGGATAGGCTATCTATAGTTCCCTACAACTAAATACTTATCCAACTATCTTCTACTTATATAGGCTTGCATCAAATGCCCCGTGTTAGAAGTTTTTCATGATTTGTACCTAAAAAATCTCCTTCTTTTGACATTCCATCATCATTACACACTAGGTTCCTTAGATCTCCTTCATTGGTTGATTACGTTCTAGGCACATTTGAGCACCCCTCTACTGTGATAATGCACTGCTCTAATGTGCTCCCTTGATAAGCTCAACTCTTTGTTCATCTATTTCTCAAGTTTAAACTTGGCTTTGGTTGAAACTTTCCTTGTTTGTGTGAAGCACACCTTCAGTGAATAACTCCATTCATTCCATAGTTTTGGAACTTTTTAAGGCTCAGTTCCTTCATGCACTATTGAATGAGCCTTTATTTTTGCACCTTTCTTCCTATTGCTAGTGCATATTTGTGTCATTTTTAATGTTGTGAGTGTGCTTCTTGACTTAGCCAAAAGTTTTACCTCATTTTTATTCTCTAACTCCTTGCACAACTCTCAACCACCTTACTTTCACACAAGTGGACTCTTTCATGGTCCATGTAACTGTGCACAACTAGAATTATTTATTTCTCACTTGACTGACTCTATTTTTATCTGATGCAAGATTACAAATTTCCCTATGATGTTCCTCCATCAAATTCCCTAGGTAATTAAAATGTTAGCTCATGCTTACAAATAGAGTTGGAGTGGTAGAAATATCTTTTTGGTCTGATATCTTGAGCACAATGTTCTCATCTACTCAATGTGGCACCTAAGCACTTTCACTCAGTGCTTCCTTCTTTTCTAGACCCTCCTTAGGCCTTAAAATTTCCTCATCTACCTAGATCTTATATGTTTCATCTTCCTTTACTTTTTTCCTCTTGTGGTTCTGCACCCACCTTTATTTACTCTTGTGGGCCTATGCCTGCATATGTTTCTTGTGGGTTTACACCCACTTTCCTCTCTCATAGGTTTTCATCCATTCTTGTTCATCCATCTCATCTAAAAGGTGTTCATACCTTTTGTTTCCCTCTGCACCTTTCACTTCTCCTCTATTATGTTTACTCTCTTCCCTATGTCACTTGTAGTAAGTAGGTATAATTACATGCTATTCTTCCACATGTTTCTCATGAGGAATGTCTACATGGTTCTTCAGCTACCCTTGTCCTCCATTTCTCTTTGCTTGATCTACTTAGTGACATGTAAGTATTAATGGGATATATTGACTCCCACCTTTTATTGTTACTTTATTATCGTGCACTTCTTTCTATGTTCTTGTATTTATATCCCTTTTGGTTGTTATTATTGATTAGTTTTAGGCTGATGATCTCCAGCCTTACTCCTAATCAACAATAATTCATTTTCCTTATGTGCAATGAAAATTTCACTCCCCTAATTTGCTTCATTCTAATTTTAGATAACATGTCATGGTAGTTCCTATGGGATGTACACAAATAATGTTACACTTTTATTAGCTAAAATTTGACTCTTCTCCTCTCCTCACACATCTTTGGATGTGTTATTTATATTTATGTCCACTTATCCTTCCCTTCTCTCATTTTTCCATGGCGTAATGCTATATTGTCTTTGGGACAACCTATGTTGGGTTACACACTACCTTTATTTTGATCCCCTTAGGATTTGGGTAAATGTCTCCCACAAATAAACTCACACTCTTTCATCTCTCCATCTTTGTGACTTTTGAAGGACACATCCATTTTTCTTGGCTACTATGCTTGAATTTCTCCTATGTATCTTTTATTTTTCCTTCTTCCTTCCTTGGCACAATGTTGTTTGCATTAATGCTCATACTCTCTTCAGTTAGCGATCACTCTAGTGCCTCTCTTTCCTTTGATGTACCTTTAGATCCATGTTCATCACTATCATTTCATCAACAACTCCTAATTTTCCTTTATGTGATAGTTGTCCTTTTATAACATATCTTGTTTCTTATTCCTTTAGTACTTCCTTTAGGGAAGTTTCTTCAAGTTAAAGATCCATAGAGCCTCTCGTTCATCAGGATCATTTTCCTTTATCTCTAGGGATACATGTTGTCTTCTATCCATATTTCACTACTACATATCGATAATTTCTCAAACATCCCTCTTTATCATCATTGTTGTGCTACAATTCATTACTTTATGGAGTTTTAGGGTTCTCAACCCTTCCTTTGGTGCATCCTCCACTATGAGTAAAAGAACACTTGCTCTCTCTTTAGGTTTATTCTTATGTTTCCCTATATTTGTGTAAACTATTTCTACACCTTATACACATTTATTCACTCTCGTTGGCTCATGTGAAATGATATACACCTTGATTTCACTATTTTCACTTTGCTACAACTAGTTTTCTTCTTGGTTTTACTCCTCTATTATTACTTCTATGAAATAACCTTATTTGCCTCTACATTTTAAGAATATTATTTATGTATACTTCTCAATTCCTTCCAATATCATCATTATCTCTCATTCTTTCATTTCTTAAATGGATTTTTCTGACCTCCATACTACTCCCATGATGGTTCTTCCTATGCATCACCTTTCATGGTAACACTCTTCTTTACTTTGGGGGTGATGATTTTAAGGTTACCTTATACATATTTTGAGACTTCTCCTCCATTTGAGATGGCCTTCTAGATGCACTACTTGGTTTTGTATTTTGTGAACTATTTGTTGCCAACTTTTCACCCTCTTATTACCTTTCTATCTCAGTTTCTCTTGGAGATCTCTACAACAATTTACTACATTATAGTAGAGAATTTTTTGTGCATACTCCAACTTGATGGATTCCTTTACATCATTGAATGTAAAATAAAATTTGACATCTAATACCAACTCCATTATTTGGTCAGGGCTTTTTTTTTGGAGAACCTTTGCATTTCATTTTTAGGGTTATTCTTGGCATGATTCAAAACCTCTAAAGGCTCTTTCCTCCTATAGGTCTCTCCCTACTTCTCTTTGGGATCTTCACTCCCAATGATATTTATATTCACCTTCACCCTATTTTCCTATATTACTTGCAATGTAGAGGCTATCTCCTCCATTTTCCTTGAGATATGTGACTTTAGGTCAATTCTCATTTTTGCTTTTTGTTGAGCCATCTTCTTTGCTCCTCATTATCTATATATCTACACTTTACTTGGTATGTTATACCCAATACACTAAATGGAAGATGCTCATTCATCCTAAATAAGTCATGATTAATGATCTATTTTCACTTGATTCATTATCAACCCATTTGATTTTTACTTGTAACTACCTTATGATTGATAATTTGTAAGTGCTTTCTCCTCATCTACACCTCTAAACTGCCTTACACTCGGTGATCTATCCTTGAATATTTTATTTATAGAAATTTTATGATGCTTCACCTCAAATTATTAGTAATGACTGCCTCAAGGTGGGTGATCTCTTAGTTCTCTCACAACACTTCTATGGGTTGCTTACAACCTGATAACTTCTTACACTACATGTTTCTACGCTCACCATTGTAATCTTACATAGGTGCTTGAACTTAAGAAATATTGTTATAAATTATCCCTCCATGATCCTATGTATTTATTCCTTTTAAGGTTTCTCTTTTCTTATCTTCCACCTGCTTGCTATCTACCTATGTTTATAATGTTAGCGAGTGATGCTATGTTAGTTGCCTCATGTTCAACCATCTATTAGCTTTTTCTCTACTAGTTCATATCTCTCTTGTAGTTTATCCTTTCTTATTTAATCCCTCAAGTTTTATGACCTTGATTTGATATCAAAATAGTATCAATCTATATTAAGAGTCTTATTGAAGTGATGTATTAACCATCCAACCTTCATAGTTCCACTCAGTGGATCATGTTAATAAAGGCTTTTATTCTTAAACTTTGAGTGTTAAGAGATAATATAAGCTTCAAAAATGTACATTGAGATCTCATCTCTACTTAGTCAAGTCCTTAGATATAGATATAAGTGTGTCTCTCTACTATGGTGTCCATAGACTACCATTCATTAATGACTATGAGCCTTCACCGATGATGTGAGGTTCCCTATCTATTTGTCTAACCTTAGATAAATTTTCCTTGTCTATTTACCATATCACCCTAACAAAGTATCCTCCTTGGCTTTAGAGTGTTAAAAATGTTGGACCAAGACACCTTTTTATAATTTCTTGAGATTTTATTGCTTTGCTTATTTCCCATGCAATTGGCATACAACTTCATTTGATGGGAATCTTCTCAATTGTGTAGACCTACCCTAGAATTAACTTAGACTTTTTACACACCTTGATCTATGAAAGTCTAAGTGTTGTTATAAGATATCCTCACAAGGTACATCTTGTTAGTTATCCCTTCAAACATCCTTAAAATAATGGATAGAACGATATAACCACCCTTTTAGTTGGTTTTCTAGACCATGATATTTCCCTCCACCTAATGTAACACTTAAGCAATCTCACTCGATATTTCCTCCTCCTGGCCCTCATTTTCCTATGCCTAGCTCTAATACCCTTCCTTTTTATTTACTTTCTTATTCTTGTGGATTTGCACCCACCTCTATTTCCTCTTGTGGGCTTATGCCCACCTTCATCTCTCATGGGTTTGTACAAACATTTATCCCTCATGGTTTTACATCCACTTTCATTCCTCATGGATATGTGATAAATTTTGTCCCTTATGGGTTTGTAACCACTCTTATCCATCCATCTCGATGAAAAGGTCTTCATACCTTCATTTCCTTTATTTTATATGCCTTTTTCTTCTTTTTTATCTACACTTTCTTCCTTATGTTTCTCATGACAAGTAGGCATACTTGCACACTATTTTGTCATGTATTTATCATGGGGTATGTCTGTATAAATATTCCACTACCATTATCCTTTTCCATTTCCCTTTGATTTTTGCCTTGAGTGGCATGAAAGTTTCTATGAGTCTATTGACTCCCAACTTTTCTTCTTCCTTTATTTTCCATGTATTCTATTTTACCTGCTTGGACTGATATCCTGATTAGTTGCTTCTGCTAGTTAGTATTAGGCTAATGGTTTCCTAGCTTATTCCCAATTGGTAGTGACTCCTTTTCCTTGCTTAATGAAAATTATGGAACCTAATCATCTTCAAGATTATTTTAGATAACACATTTTAATATCTCCTCTTGGATGTGTGTCTAACATGTTACATTTTTATTAGTTTTAGGCCAAATATTCTACTTTGCTTACATAAATTTAGATGCCTTTTGTGGATTTATGAACACTTATCCCTCTCTTCTCATATCTCTCCTTGGTGAAATGTTTGTTGTCTTCAGGGTAAATTAGGTTCAACTGTAATTTGATACCTCTTCATCTTTTTATTCTTAGGTATTACGTAAATTCCTTATGCAAATAGATTTTTGCTTTTGTATGTCTCCATCTTTATGCTTTTTGAATGACAAATATCTTTTACTTGGATATTGTGTGTGAGTTTTCCATGGTGAATATTGTTTACATTGACATTAAAGATCCTTTTTAATATTACTCAGTCCAACTCCTCTATTTCCTTTGGCTCACCTTTAGACCCATGTGCCACAGACATGTGGGAGGATGATGATTTAGCTAAGATTTATGATGAGGTTTTTCATAAGCCAACTAGTTTTATTATTTTTTATGACCTTTATGCTCTTGGGCATCTGAGGTGTATTGATTCCACAACTAAGTTTTGATGTCATGAAGAGTGGAAGATGTTAGAGAACTACACACACTGCCTATGTGATTATTGTTTTAGAGGAATTCATGAGGGGATTGAAGCTACAAAGGTCAAAAACACTACAAGGAACTCAAAGGAACCATGAAGTGATGTGAATATGCCCTAATATAGTGATGTGGCCACAAAGGGCTATAGATTTCCTATGAACACTTAGATTAAATTGTACTTGTGAGTGGTTAGCTTAAATTTAGATTTGAAAAACCATAATAATAATTTGAGTGATAAAACTAAGCTCAAATTTCACTTATTAGTCTTAGCTTAATTTAGATTTCAAAAACCACAATAATAATTTAAGGTACAAAATCAAGTTAAAACCTTCATAGGATGAGCAATAAACCAATAATCAGCTTAAGGTTAAAAGAGGGTCCTCATTTGAAAAAAGGAAAATGGGGCATGTTGGCCACAACAAAATCCCCTTTAATCTTTTTTCTTACTCAGCTTCATGTTGATAGTCTCCTACCTTGCTTATAATTGGTAGTAACTCCTTTTCCTTATGCAAAATGAAAATTGCACTTCCTTGATTGGCTTTAGGCTAATTTTTTATAACCCCTCCTAGTAGATCCTATAGGTTTTGCACAAATAATGTTGTGTTTTTGTTAGCTTTAAGATGATTGTTCTCCTATCTACATGCATCTTCAGATGGCTTATTTGGATTTATGCCCACTTCCTTCCTTTCATTCATATCTCAATGGTGAAATATCATGTTGTCTTCTAGATAAATTCAATTCAATTTTAGGTGGATACCTCTCCATCTTCTTCCCTTCAAGCTTTAGGCAAATGCTTTGTAAAAATAAACTTGCACTCTTCCACCTATCCATATCTATTCCTTATGAAACACATCTCTTTTGCTTAGTTTTTGTGCTCGAATTTATCTTGAGCAAATTTTATTTTGCCTTCCTCCTCCCTTGGTGTAATCTTGTTTGCATTGGTGTTCAATCTCTCTTTACCTAGTAATCACTCTAGTTCCTTTGTTTTCTCTAGCACACCTTTAGACCCAAGTACCTCACTCTCATATATGTTTCACTCAACATCTCCCAATTTTTCTCTAGGCAACTCTATTTTTCCTTCTTCAAAAACATCTCTTACTTTTACTTCCTTTGGTGCTTTCTTTAGGGAAGTTTCACTTGGTCAAAGGTCTTCTCGAGCCTCTCCTTCTTCAAGATCCTCTTCCTTTTCCTCTAGGGCTAAACATTATTTTATGACCATATCACATAATTGTATATAGATATTTTCTTCAACATCCCTCTTTGTTGTTTCTACTATGCAAGAATCCATTGCTTTATGGGCATCAAGGGTTCTCAACCCTTCTTTTAGCACATCCTCCACACTGAGAACATGAACACATGCTATCTTTAGGGTTATTTTTCACTCTAGGAGATGTGTATCCTACTACTGCATCTTGTGTTCCTTATTGTACTCTCACTAGCTATTATGGAATGATAGCTACCTTACCTTCACCTAGTATACTCCCCTACAACTAAGTTTCTTCTTAGCTTTACTTCTCTATTTTTGCTTCCACACAATAACCTTCTTTGCATCTATTGCTTATGAATCTTATTTGTACAACATTTTCATTAATGCCTTCCATGATTGGCATTCACTCTCACTCTTCCATTTTTTAATAGGGAACCTTTTAACCTCTATGTTTCTCCCATGTTGGTTCCTTCTCTGTGTTGCCCTTCATCATAACCCTATCCTCTTTAATTTTGAAGTCTTTATAGGTCCCATTTTGTATATTTTAAGTCTTCCCCCCCATTTGAGCTAGCCTTTTGGATCCACTACTTGGTTTAGTAATTTGGAAAAAAAATATTCCTCGCTTTCCAACTCTATACCCTCTTCTTGCCTTTCCATCTCTTTCTCTATTGAAAATATCTCCAACCTTCTATTAAATTATCACATAATATATTCTATGTGTACTCCACCTTCATATTTTATGGGCCTATTCCCACCTCCATCTCCCATGGGTTTACACCCATTCTTGTTCATCCATCTTCTCCAAAAGGTATTTATACCTTTCCTTTCCTTCCTTCTGTGTGCTTTTCACTTCATCTATATTAAGCACACTCTCTTCCTTATGTCACCTTTGCAAGTAGGTATACTTGCATGCTATTCTTCCATGTGTTTCTCATGTGGTATTTATACATGGATCTTCCACTATTGTTATCCTTCATTTTTCTTTGATTAATGCCCTCAATGACATTGAAGTCTCTATGGGGTCTATTGACTCCCACCTTTTCTTCTTCCTTTATTATCACACACTTCTATGCACTTGGATTGATATCCCCTTCAGTCCTTATTCCTAGTTAGTTTTAGGTTGATGGTCTCCGACCTTGATGTCATTTAGTAATAACTCCTTTTTCTTGCACTAGTAAGTAGTTTTAAATTATTCATAAGCACCTGTAAATAGAATACAAGGATAAAAATATAGAATGTGAGAGGGCATGCCATGCCACTTGTATAGATGTGCATAACTAGAATATGTGGCGTGTGTGCATGCATGGTGTAATAAGGTTTAAAAACCAATTCCAACACAAGTTAGCTTCAAAAATTTAGGAATTACATGTATTTATAATGTCACTAAACAAATTTTAATTATTTTCAAAGAGAAATGCTAAATCATTTTGCTATTGACTATATTTTTCATTAGTGAACTTTATAGAAATTAAATTGAAAGCATTTTTACATTGTTTCCTTATGAAATCTAATAAACCATTTGACCTAAATCATAAATTATATTGGAACACTATATAAACACATGATAAAATGAATAGGCCACACCATTCTTGTTAAATTATATATGTAATTATAAATATAATTAGTTTCAAGGGACGAATGGATTGGGAAGGTAAAAACAAATGGTTGATGCTTTCATAAATTGGTCCATAGTTAAAAAAATATAGTTTCTCAACAACCCATTGTGATGGGAGATGTGAAACCACTCACTTCCTCAACAAATATACTCCAAGATGCTTCTCAATATTTTCAAGACCTCCTTATAGTTAAGTCCCTACTACAAGGAAACAAATCATAAACCAAAACAAGGATTTAAAGCACATCTTTCTCATATCGTATAGGAACACAATGATCAAATTGTTAGACCAATTTTGAAATTAGAATTGACACATTTCATTTTTTCCTTTCACAAGGATAAAGCTTTGGGAACAAATATTTTCTTGATCTTTTTGTACCAAATATTATTGGCTTGTGATAAAGGAATACCTTTTCGTAGTCATTTTTGGAATTCTTAAGAAATAAATCTATTCTCAAAGCTATGAATGCCACTAAGTTAGACCTCATCCAAAAGGAATCTCAAGATGTACAAATCGACCAATTCATGCATATATGTCTATGTAATATGATCTAAAAAATTATATAAACCCATTACTTTATTATTTAAACTTTTATTATAATTTTTTTAATACCCAGTTGACATTTATGCATGAAAGGTAAATCATTAACAATATCCTATCCACACAGGAGATTCTACACTCATTAAAGATCCAAAAAAGGTAAGGAATCCTCATTAAGTTTGGCATGTCAAAAGCCTTTAATCGATGAAATTGAGATATCCTTTTCTAAACTAATATTTCTTTTGGTTTCTCAAAGCATCAAACTAAATTGATTAAAATTTGTATCACAACATTGTTGTTTGTGAACATTAATGGGGATATTGATCTCTCATTCACTTATACTAGAGGCGTTAGACAAAGTGATCTGATAAGCCCATAATTTTTATTATATTGGGAGAATGTTTATGTAGGTCATTATAACATGCCAAAATAAAAAGGGAAAATTTGCATACGACACTCTTCCTCTCTGATAAATCCTTGTTATTGAAGCTTGACACATTTGTGTTATATTTGACAACTTTCAAGAAGCCTTTGGTCAATAAATTAATAGGCATAAATCCAAGGTAATATTTGTTAATGTTTGTATTTCCAAAAAAGGAAATATTATTCATGCTTAAGGATTCTCTAAAGGATAAATTCGCTTAACTTATTTGAGATCCCCTTTGGATGATAAACCTCACTTGACCTCTTAGCATACTCTCAAGTCATAGTTTTAAAATAAGAACTTTTCAAATGAAACCATAGTTGGATTTAATTTGCACAATGACTTTAACTATTAAAGGTTATACTCTAGGTATTTTGGTTTACACTCTCACTCTTCTTAAACTCCTTAGGTACATAGGGGGAACATTCACAACCCTAAAATGTAAATTTTTATGACAAGGCATGAACTAACAACAAAAGTATTACTTGGTTTCTTGGGATGAGATTTATAGGCCTAAATGTTCAAGGGGATTAAATGTAAAAAATAATTTACAATTCAACAACATTCTATCCATGTGATTAGCTTAGAGGCTAAAGTTTCAAACATATCCTAGTGGAGTAAAATTTTATTTGGGAATTATCTAGATCCTAACTAGTGGAAGACTCCATAGTCCAAAACTACCCAACACATTAAATTTGGTGTTAGGTCCTCTCATAGATGATAAAATTACAAGTTAGAAATGGGAACACAATACCATACTAAGAATCAAGTTGGAATGTCTACCCACCTCTCTCTTCCTAGATATTTGATTCTATCAAAAACATTTATCAATTTTTGGGAAACATTATCGTGTAAGCTACTATGTAAAACCACCAATAAGTAAAGCAAGCAATAATTGAAAAACATAGGGGATCATCCCTTATCCACATCTAAATATTGATTGATGAGATCTATGATACCTCCATATTTATATCATATATCCTTATTAAACATATTTAGTCCTCCCCAACTAGGGGACACTGCAAAGGGTTCTTGGTCTATCTCAACCTTGAGTTAGTCAATGTAAAGCAGACATTGGAAAAAAATAATTTTTGAGTAGGATGGCCAAATATCATGCCATCATGGTTCCCATCAAAAAATATGATTCTCACAAAGAAAATTTATAATGTAGAGGTTAGATTGGGACCATTTAGTTGATGAAATTATTAAAGGAAAGGGGAGAAAATAGTGCACTTATTTTTCTATACTGGGACCATTTATTCTCATCAAATTTGGTGGATTTTAGCATAGTAGTTTTAGAGATCAAACATATGCATCAATTATTCTCCAAGTGGATCTTAATTCAAAATGTGCTAAAAAAATCACTTCAATTTTGGCCCTCTAGCATATTTAGCCTAGAATAAATGTGATAGTATTTTAAATGATAAGCAATATATTTTAATTAGGGTTTGAAAAGTCTCACTTCAAGTTAGAAGCACAACAATGATTCGAGAGGGGAATAACTCTATAAGCTTCTCCTCACTCAGAATGGAGGATATCAAAACTTCACAAATATTTGGATTTCCATTCCATTACAAATACCAAATAATCATAAATATTTTAAAGCATTCCTAGATGGGCCCCCTCTAAGATTTCACAAGATCAACTTCGATAGATCTGTTAGACAAAATTTGGGCACTGCTAGTAGAATAATGTGGAATCTTGAAGAAACATTGGTTTTTACCAATATGTAAAAATTTGGGCAAGTAAAATACCAATTTCTCCCAACACTTGTCCTTGTACAAGATATCTTATCTAGAAACAAAACATCATCTTTCACAGTTATTCATCAAAGGTGACTCCCAATACTAAAATCATAGAATTCAACATCTAAAGCATTGAAAATAGCTGAGTTAAAAGGATTCAAGTCTCCCCAAAATTTTCTCCCAATTATAAGTTAGACACTACTTTGGATTATATCTTCAAAAAACTATATAAGTTCAAATATATCCACTTGTTAACATTCTACATGTAACCATGACCACATTGCAAATAAACTAGTTTAAACTTAGATTTGGTTGTAACTTTCATTGTTTTCCTTCAAGACATCTTCAATGAATAACTCCTTTTGTGCCATGTTCTTTGATGCTCTTTGGACCTTAATTATTTTGTGTGCTGTCATGTGAGCCTTTACTTTTTCACCTTTCTTCTTATCCCTAGTGTGTCCTTATGTACTTTATAGTTTTACACATGCATTACTTACTTTAGCCAAAACTTGTACCCCATTCTTATTCTTTAACTCCTTGCAAAAATTTTAATCACCTCCCTTCCATGTAATTGGCCTCTTATATAGTTCATAATAACCTTCCAAAATGTTGTGTCATTCAATTATACACAACTAGAGTTATTTTATTTCTTGCCTGATTGACTCTGTTTATGTCTAATGCAAGATTGTCATTTCCCCTATGATGCTCCTACATTAGACCCTCATGATAATTAAAATATAATATCTTGTATATAATTAATATTATAATGGTATGACCATTTTCTTAGTCAACTACCTCGACCATGGTCTTTGCCTGCATCGAATGTGGTACATAAGTAGGCTCACTCAACACCTTATCCTCTACACCATCATTAGAACATAAACCATCCTCCTCTGCCTAGATCTAATACCCTTCCTCTTGTTTCCATTTCTTCATATTGTGGTTTTTCACCCTCCACTATTTTATTTTATGGTCCTATGCCCACCTTTGTCTCCTCTCAATCTATGCCTGATTTCATCTCTCATGGTTCTTCACCCACTTTTGTCTCTTGTGTGTGGTTGTAACTTTCCTTGTTTTCCTAAAGGGCACCTTCAATGAATAATTAATTTTGTGCCATGTTCCTTGGTATTTTGTGGGCCTTTATTCTTTCATGTTTTTTGGTGTGATCCTTTACTTTTTCACCTTACTTCTTATCCCTAGTACATCCTTATGTACTTTATAATTTTACACTTGCATTACTTAATTTAGACAAAACTTGTATTACTTTTTTATTCTCTAGCTCCTTAAACAACTCAAAAATACCTTCCTTATATATAAGTGGCCTCTTTCATAGTACAGAACAACCTTCCAAAATGTTGCTTTTTGAAATTGTGCACAACTAGGGTTATTTTATTTCTCCCCTGATTGACTCTATTTTTCTCTGATGCAAGATTGTTAGTTTCCCTCTGATGCTCCTACATCATACCCTCATGATAATTAAAATGTAAAATCTTACATAAAAGTAGGATTTAAATGGTAGAAACATTTTTTTAGTTGACTACCTCAACCATGGTGTTCTCCTACATCGGATGTGGCACCCAAGTAGGCTCACTTGGTGCCTCTTCTTGTAAACTGTCATTGGGACATAAACTATCTTCCTTCACCTAGATCTAATATCCTTACTCTTCTTTCCCTTTATTCTTCTTATAGGTTTGTGCCCACCTCTATTTGATCTTCTGTTCCTATGCCCACCTTCATCTCCTTTGGGTTTATGCTTAGTTTCATCTCTCATGGTTATTCACCCACTTTTATTTGTCCTAGGTGTATGCCTATTCTTATCCATTCACCTCCATCAAAAGGTTTTCATACCTTTCATTTCCTTCTTTTCGTGTACCTTTTTCTTGGATTTATATCCCCTTATAATATTTATCCCTCATTAGTTTTAGGTTGATGGCCTCCTACCTTGATCCTAATTAATAGTGGCTCCTTCTCCTTCCTCATAATGAAAATTGCACTACCTTGATCAGCTTCAAGATGAATTTGGCTAACCCATATATGTATCTCATCCATGTCATGTACAAATAATGTTGTATTTTTTTAATCTATAATTTGACTCTTCTACTCTCCTCATGCATATTTAGATGCCTTTTATGGAGCTATATTTGCTTCTCCTTCCCTTTTTGTGTCTCTCCATGGCATAATGCTCTCTTATCTTTTGGAAATCTTAGGTTTCACGAAAAGATTCTACTTCTTTATCTTTTCCCCTAATGCTTTTACATGGATATTATGATTGAATTTCACCTGTGCATCTTCTCTTTCAATTTCGTCATTCCTTGGCAAAATATTGTTTAGATTGATTCTAAATCTCTCTTCACCTAGTGCTGACACCAATGTCTCTATTTCCTTCAAAACACCTTTGGACCCCTGCACCTCACTCTAATTTCTAGTTCACTCAACAACTCCTAATTGCTCTCTAGGCAAATCTTCTTCTCATTCTATATATCCCACTACTTATTTTAAGTTCTTCCTTTAGGGAAGTGTTTCTAGGTTGAAGGTCATTTAGAGCATCTCCTTTCTTAGGCTTACTTTCCTTTACTTTTTATGCACCTTTGTACCTCAAAATCTCATCCTTTCCATGCACCATCATCATTTCACATTAGGAACCTTAGAGATCCTTCACTAGTTCATTACATTCTAGGAAAATTTATGCACCCATTGACTATGACTATGCATTGCTCTAATGTGCTACCTTGATAAGTTTAACTCTTTGTACATCTGTTGCTCAATTTTAACTTATCTTTGGTTGCAACTTTCCTTATTCTTTTGAAATACACCTTTAGTAAACAACTCCTAATGTGCCATAATTCTTGGATCTTTGTAGACCTTGGTTCCATCATGCACTATTGATAAACCCTTCAATTCTTTACCTTACTTCCTATCCTTAGTGCATCTTTATGCATATTGTAGCTTTGCAAGTGTGTTTCTTGGCTTAGCCAAAACTTGTACCCCATTTTATTCTCTATCTGATGCAAGATTAAAAATTCATCTATGATGCTTCTACACCAAACTCCCTAGTTAATTAAAATATGAGATCTTACTTACAAATAATGTTGGAGTGGTAAAACTATCATTCTGATCAACTACCTTGACCATGGTTTTCCCATCCATCTTATGTGGCACCTGTGTAGGATCACTTAGTGATTCCTTATATTAGGTTGATGGTATCCTTCCTTACTCCCAAATATAATTAACTCTTTTTCATTACATGCAATGAAAATGTCACTCTTTTGATCTGTCATGTTGATATTGGCTAACCCATCATGCTAGCTCCTATTGACCATGCAAAAACTATGTTGCATATTTTATAGTTGTAGGCCAACTCTTCTCCTCTTCTCATGCATCTTTTGATGCCTTATGTGGAGTTATCTCCACTTCTCCTTCCCTTTTGATCTCTCTTCATGGCATAATTCTTTGTTATCTTTGCGATAACTTAGGTTCAGTTGTGCACTAATTTTTTTATCTTAATCCCCTTAGGATTTAGCTAGGAGGATTAAAATTATAGAAACTATGGAAAAAATTATGTCATGTATTTTGATGTTGGATGTTAAATGTGATGATCTTATTATTTAAATGTTTCAACATTTTATTATAGATGTTAATGAGAATCATGTAAAAAATGTTTTAACTTCTATGCAAACAATTATGACTTTGACTCTAAATGAGAGTGATAATATTTCTCAATAATTATTTTCTATCTTAGGGTTAATGTGAGGCAAGAACATTTTTTTTCTCCAATTGCACATGTGTTGATTGAAAAAATTGTTAAAAAATATGAGAAGTTGAGGCCTTATTTGATAGTAGAGCAAAAATAAATAAAAGATTGAGTTTCAGGTAATTGGGAAGGAGAAAGATAAAGGGTTGAAATTAAGGAATCAAAAAATAAGAGAATTTAGTTGTGAAAGGGGTTAGTGATTAGTTCATAGAGGGATCTACCATACCAAGGGAAAGTTGGAGAAATATCCCAATCCAAGAGGAAGAATTTATGTCCCTTGAATAGTAGAGTTTTAGCACTTTGGGGCCCTCTAAACAATAAAGGTGCAACACATTAGGGAAACCTAAAGTTGTAATTTTAGAACAAAAAAATTAGTCACTTTGGGGTAGTAGAAGTGCTATCAATAGGGTTTGGGGAAACAAAAGAGATGTCAAAGTTGGATAAAAATGAAGAAGAGAGATCAACATCAAACATTGATGAGGTTCTTAAAGACCTTGAAATGGAGAAAAAAGAACACCCAAAATATACCTATGAAGTAGAAATATTTGAAGTTTTGTGTGTGCATTTATATGCATTTTGCACAACTCTCAATCATCTACCTTATGTATAGTGTATAAGAAACCTTTAATAATGTTTTTATATTTAAGATGCATAGCTAGAGTTGGTTTATTTCTCCCTTGTTTAAATATGTATTTATTTGATGCAACATAAATAATTCACCAACAATGCTCTTACATCAGACTACCAAGGTAATTAAAATGTAAGCTCCTTCTTACAAGAAGGGTTGGAGTGGTAGAACCACCCTTTTATTTAATTTCCTCAAGGTGATTAAAATGTAAAATCCTTCTTTCCCTTTCTTCCTCTTATGGGTATTTGCCCACCTCTATTTGATCTTATGGTCCTATACCCATCTTCATCTCCTTTATGCCAATGCCCAGTTTCATCTCTCATGGTTATGTACCTAATTTTATCTCTCATGGGTCTATGCCCGCTCTTATCCATCCACCTCCACCAAAAGGTCTTCAACCTTTCATTTCATTCCTTTTGTTCACCTTTCGATTCTCCTTTGTTATGTGTACTTTCTTCTCTCTATCACCTATGACAAGTAGGCATACTTACATGTTAAAGTTCTATGTGTTTCTCACAAGGTATATCTATGTGATTTCATTGATGACATTGTCCTTAATTTACCTTTCCTTGATGCCCTTAGTGGCATGCAAGTATTTATGGGGACTATTGACTCGCATCTTTTCTATTCCTCTATTATTATGCACTTTTCTCTATATGTTTAGACTAATATCCCTTTCAAGCATTATTCTTGGTTATCTTTATATTGATGGAATCTTTCCTTGCCCATAATAAATAGTTATTCCTTTTATTTTTATGCAATGAAAATTATACTCCCTTAATCGGCTTTGTGCAGATTTTGGCTAACTCCTGGTAGTGCATCCATATTATGCACAAATGTTGTTGAATTTTTTTAGCTTCAAGTCACTCTTCACCTCTCTACATGCATTTTCAGATGCCTATTATGGATTTATACCCATTTCTCCTTCCCTTTTCATGTCTCTCCATGGTGCAATTCTTTCTTTTCTTTGGGATATCTTAGGTTCCCTTGCAAGCTATTACCTCTTTCTCTTCTTCCCATAATGATTTAGGCAAATGAATGCCATAAATAGACTTGCACTCTTTTTCCTCTCTATTTTTATGCCTTACAAAGGATACATTCACTTATGAAGCTTCTCTTTCACCTTCCTCATCCTTTGGCACAATGTTGTTTGCATTGTGCTCAAGCTCTCTTCAACTAGTGTTCACACCAATGTCTCTATTTCCTTTGGCACACCTTTAGACCCATGCACCTCACTCTCATTTTTGATTCAATCAACAACTCTTAGCTAATCTCTAGGAAAATTTTATTCTTCTTCTATAACATCTCTCTCTACTTCTTGTTTTAGTGATTCCTACAAGGAAATTTTTCCTAGTCGAAGGTCCTCTAGATCTTCTCCTTCCTCAGACTTGTTTTTCTTTACATCTAGGGCTAAAAGTTATCTTCTATCCATCACACACCATTTCATATGGTAAGTTGATCTAACATCCCTCATTGTTGTTATTGTGCAATAATCCTTTGGTTTATGGGGATCTAGGGTTCTCAACACTTTCTTTGGTGCATACTCCACTACAAGCACAATAACACTTGTGCTCTCTTAAGGGTTCTTCTTATGCACCCTTGTCTCTTAGCAAGCTGCTCCTACATATTGTGCACCTTATTACACTATTGTTGGATCTTTTAGAATGATATCCACCATTCCTTCCCTTATTACACTCTGCTATAATTGAGTTTCTTCTACACTTCTATCCTCTATTATTGATTTGCCACAATAACCTTCTTTACCTTTTCTTCCTACGCAACTTATTTACCCAACCTTATCCTTAATGACTTTTGATATATGTGTTGGCTCCCACTTTTTAATCTTTTAATGTGGCCATGTAGTGCTCCTTATGACCTTTGTGTTTCTCCCATACTAGCTCCTCCTATGCATTACTCTTCATGACAACTTTTTATTTTTCACTTTGGTGGGTAGGCTTTGTAGGTTACTTTTTGTGGCTTTTGAGTGTTCTCCATTTGAGATGGATTTCTAAATGATCTTTTTGGTTCAGTAGTTTGGAAGCCATATTTTCCCTCTCTAGCCATTTATTACTCTATCACAGAGTTTTTTTGTGCATACTCCATCTTTATGGAGTTCTTTACACCCTTTAATGCTACATAGCGCTCAACATCTAATCCACTCCATTTCCTCAGGGCCTTTTTTTTGGAAAACCTTTTTCTTTAGCTTTAGGTTAATTTTCAATTTGCATCAAAACCTTTGTAGACTCTTTTCTCTCATGGGTCTCTCCATGCTTCTCAATGGTATGCTTCCTCCCAACCATTTTTCTTTCTATCCATGCCATCCTTTATTATAGAGTTTACAACATGGAGGATATCTCCATTTTATTGAGTTCTAAAACTTTTGGTCATGTCTCATTTTGGATTCTAGTTGAGCCATATTTTGTGCTCTTCATTCTCTATTCATCTACACTTGATGGAGAACAACCTTTTCTAGAACCTTTTACCTAATACGTTGATTGGAAGGTTATCCAACACCTTAACTACCTCATGTTTGATGATCTATCAACATATTCATTACTTTCATGTGATTCATTATCAAACCACTTTTTCTTAGCATGTGAAATACCCCATGGTTGGTAATCTATCCATGGTTTCTCTTAAATCATGCATCTAGACTACCTCATATTTGATGATCTATCTATGTTCCAATCAACTACCTCATTTATATTAATTTATTGCCACTTCACCTCTCAATTCTAGTGTAATGATTGCCTTATGGTTAACCATCTATTAGTGCTCACACAACACTCATTTGGGTTACTTACAACCTCATAACTTCATACACTACCTAGTGTTATTATCTCCATTGCAATCCTACGTAAGTGCTTCATACTAAAAAATCACTCTGAAAAATTCTCCCTTCATGATCTTATGTATCTAATCCCAACTAAGTGTTATATTTACTTATGTTTCATTCCCTCACTATCTACATACCTCCCACATGGTGTTGAACAATGCTCTACTAGGTGCCTCATGTTTAATGATATGCTAGTTTTCCTTCCATTAGCTTGTATCTTGCTTACAAGTTTATCTTTTATTTTTGCATCTCTCAAGGATCACAACCTTGCCTTGATATCATGCTGGTGCTGGCTAAGATCAAGGGTCCTAGTGAAGGGAAAAATTAACCACATAACCTTTAGAATTAAATGTAGTGGATCATGTTAATAAAGCTTTTTATTCCTTAACTTTAGGTTTTATAAGATAATATAAGCTTCACAGTTGTATATTGAGCTCTTGAATCTTGATGGGTTCCCTCTTGATTCTTCTTTCTTAGGGATCATCCTCATGATCTCAATGTTTATAGATTATTGGAGATTACTCATTTGTTTTTATCCCTTCTTTGGACCTGAGTGTGGTTGGGTCCTTTGGTGGTTTGGATCTAAGCATGGTCACTCTTTACTTGCTTTATACTATTTATTTTAGCATTGTTTTTTCTTTTTTTCAAAGACCTTATTTTTTTCTAACTTTTCCTTGACACATTTCTATAATCTGCAGTCCCTTTGACTTACTTTTATGGTCATTAATTGGACATTAATATATTTATCTTATCTTATCTACTTATTCTAGTCGTCTGACATAGATATAAGTATCTTTCTTTTTCTCTACTATGGTGTCCTTACACTACCATTCACTCAAGACTACAATCCTTCAGTTGTCTACAAAGTTTCTTTTCTCTTTGTCTAGCCCTAGATAATTTATTTTGTTCCTTTATGGGATCACTCTAAAAAATCCTCCTCTTTGGATTTTGGGCATTATAAATTTGAGACCAAAACACCTTTTTATATTTTACTAATCTTTGGTTGCTTCACTAAATTATAATGTGATTGGTCAACTTCATTTAATGTGGCTTTATGCAAGTATAAAAACATAACTTAGAAGTAGAATAGCCTTTTATAAACCTTGAGCTACACACGTAGATCTTATTAGTCACTTTTATTTTCACATCATTTATATTAATAAACTAAGGAAAGGCTAATTATAAGTCCTCACAACTAATTGTTTATCCAATTGTCTTCTACTTCCTTAGGCTTGAGTTGAATGCCCTGTGCTTGGATTTTTGTACACCCTTTTGCCTCAATATATCTTCCTTTCCATATGCCATCATCATCACACACTAAGTAACTTAAATATATTTTATTGTTTGATTATGTTCTAGGCACATTTTAGTACCCTTCGACTATGATTGTGTACTGCTCTTATGTGCTCCCTTGATAAGTTCAGTTCTTTGTACATCTATTACTCAAGTTAAAACTTAGCTTTAGTTGAAAATTTCCTTGTTCTTGTGAATCACACCTTCAGTGAACAACTCCTTCCATGCAAAAGCTCTTGGAACTTTATAAGCCTCAGTTCTTTCATGCACCATTGAGTGACCCTTTACTTTTTCACCTTACTTCCTGTTCTTGGTACACTTTATGTGATTTATAGATTTGAGAGCATGTTTATTGGCTTAGAAAAAATGATTATCCCATTTGTATTATCTAAATCCCTATACAACTTTCAACCACCTTCCTTCTAATAAATTGGAACCTTACGTGGTCCCTATAACCATGCACAACTAGAGTTAGTTTATTTCTCACTTGACTGACTCTTATTTTTTGATGCAAGATTGAAAATTCACCTATGATGTTCTTACATCAAAATCCATATGTAATTTAAATATGAGATCTTGATTACAAATAGTTATGTCCTCCTATCCTCTCCTCATGCATCTTTAGATGCCTTCTATGGAGTTATGTCCACTTCTCCTTCCTTTCTCGTATCTCTCCATGGAGTAATGATCTATTGTCTTTAAGACAACTTAGATTCAATTATACACTACCTTTTTATCTTGATCCCCTCAGGTTATGGGTAAATTCCTCCCATTAATAAACTTGCACTCTTTTGTCTCTCCATCTCTATGCCTTTCAAAGGACACATATCTTATTTTTTACTATTATTATTGAATTTATACTATACAGCTTCTCTTTTACCTTCTTCTTTCCTTGGTGCAATGTTATTTTCATTAGATCTCATGGTCTCTTCAATTGGTGCTTTCTCTAGTGCCTCTCTTTCCTCTATCACACATTTAGACCCATGTGCTTTAATCTCATTTCAGCTACACTCAATAACTCCCAGTTATTTCCTATGCAATTCTTTTTCTCCAATTGTAACATATCCCATTGCTTATTCCTTTAGTGTTTACTTTAAGGAAGTTTCTCCTAGTCAAAGGTCCCCTAGAGCCTTTCCTTACTCTTGCTCCTATTCCTTTGTATCTAGGGTTAAAGGTTGTCTTGTGTGCATCATGCATTACTATATATCAAAAATTGATCAAACATCCCTCTTTATCATCATTATTGTGCTACAATCCTTTACTTTATGGTAGCCTAGGGTTCTCAAACCTTCCTTTGGCACATCCTCCATTGTGATCACAAGAATACTTGTGCTCTCTTATAGTTTATTTTAATGTGCCCTTGTCTCTATTTCAACAAATCCTACACCTTTCACACCTTCATGCACTCTTGTTTCCTCATGTGGAATGATACCCTCTTGCCTTCACTCATTTCACTCTACTATAGTTAGGTTTATTATTACCTTTACTCTATTACTACTTCCATGAAATAACCTTCTTTACCTCTATGTCTTATACATCTTCTTTGTGCATCCTTCTCTTCAATGCCTTTTGAGATCAACATTATCTTCTACTCTTTTATCTTCTCAAAGGTCTATTTTTTACCTTTGAATGATGCCCATGTTGGCTCCTCTTGCACATTGCCTTTCATGGTAACTATTTCATATTTACTTTGGAGGTGAGGATTTAAACATTAGCTTCTGTGGATTTTGAGTGTTCTCCTCTATTTGAGATGGCCTTCTAGATGCACCACTTGGTTTTGTTGTTTTTAAACTATATGTTGCCAAATTTTCACCCTCTTATTGCTTTTCTATCTCCTCCTCTCTTGGAGATCTATGAAACCATTTATTTCTTTATCATAGAGCATTTTTTGTGCATACTCTACCTTTATGGATTGTTGTACATCCTTTAATGGGAAATAACATTGGACATCTAAGACCCACTCCATCATTTACTCAGGGCCTTTTTTTTGGAGAACCTTTGCATTTCAACTTTAGGGTTATTCTCAGCATGCCTCAGACCCTGTAATGTCCCATTTGGGATAAAATTAGAAAGATTTGGGATTCCTAACAAACCCTAAAATAAATGCAATTTTTTAATTTTCTTTATCTCAAGCCCTAACCATAAAAAAATTATAATTTTGGAAGTACACATTTAGGGCACAATTTGTAATATCTTCTACTCAAATATTTACCAAATAATTCATAAATAATACAACCTATTGAAATACCATCAAATCTAATTTTTATTATCAAATCAATAGCTAGAAAATATAGTAAATATACTAGGTAAATATGCATACCCTATGAATTAGGATCTGTTTAGCCTTACAAATTGTAGTCCCAAACCATAAGGTGGGGTCGCTACCCTAAAAATTAGTCTTTTACCTTATTCAACCACTTTTTTGCCCTTCTAGGGTTTCAAACTATCTCATTACCCTTCATATCAACTATGTCCTTCAAATCATCTTTGTTTTCCATGCAAAATCTATAATTTTTTTCAAAACACCTCAAACTATCAAATTATGCTCAATACAACCTTTGAATTAAGGCTTCTAGCTATTAGATAAGGGTTTTCATCCTTACTACACCCAAACTAATGAGGGTTTTTGTCCTCAATTACATGAAGTTTAACAAATCATGCCAAAACTCTAGAATTTTAATTATAAAAAATAACATAACCCTCTTCAAATGAACTTTATTTTTATAACCTTTCCCACTCAAATTCCAAAAGAGCTCCTAACTTAAGGGCTGACCTACATCACAATATAAAGCTACCTTCTTTATCAAATTAGAAAAGGAGTTTACAACATATTCACTTTTGGAATCTAAAGCATATTACTAATTTTATTTAAAGTATTTAAAAATACTTTTTATTTTAATAATAATATTAATTTATTTTTAGAAAAGGGGACACTACAATTTACCCTTCCCAATTTTTTTTCCCTCAAACAAATTCAACTTTCCCCAAGTTCTAACCTAGCTTTGGTTACAACTTTAATTGTTATTATCAAGCATACCTTTAGTGAACAACTCCTTCCATGGCATGTTTCTTGGAACTTTGTAGGCCTTAGTTCATTCTTGCATTATTGAGTGACCCTTTATTTTTACACCTTGCTTCCTATCCCTAATGCACCTTTATGTGCTTTGTATCTTTGCAAGTATGTCAATTGGATTAGAAAAAACTTGTACGCCCTTTTTATTCTCAAACTCCCTGCATAACTCTCAACCACCTTCCTTTCATGTAACTAGATTCTTGCATGGTCCATGTAAATATGCACAACTAGAGCTGGTTTATTTCTTAATTGATTGACTATATTTTTTTTATGCAAGATTATAAATTCATTTATGATTCTCCTCCATAAAACTCCTTGGGTAATTAAAATATGAGCTCCTACTTAAAAATAGTGTTAGAGTGGTATAACTATCTTTCTAGTCATCTACCTTGACCATAGTGTTCCCATCCACCTGATGTGGCTCTTGATTAGGCTCACTCGATGCTTCCTTATTTTTGAGACTCTCCTTGGGCCATAAACTATTCTCCTCTACCTAGAACTGATATGCTTCATCTTCTTTCCCTTTATAGGATCAGCCTAACAAAGTATGCTTCTTTGCCTTAGTGCATTAAAAATGTTAGACCAAGACAATTTTTTTATAGTTGCATGAGTTCTTATTGCTTTGCTATTTCCCACATAACTAGTGTATAAATTCATTAAATATGATTTTACACAAGTCTATAGACCCAATAATTAGCTTAGCCTTTAACTAACCTCAAGCCACATAAGTATGAGTGTTGTTAGAAGATATCCTCACAAAGTAGAGCCTATTGATTGAATTTCCTATGCTTATATTTTTGCTTACCCTTATGCTTTAGACTCTCCTTTTGTGCACCATCATCACACACTAAGTAACTTAGATATACTTCACTATTTGACTACATTGTAGGGGCATTTATGTGCCCCTCAACTCTGACTATGCATGGTTCTAATGTGCTCAACTCTTTCCACCTCATTCGTGCAAGTTCAAACCTAAATTTGGTTACAACTCTCCTTGTTCTCATGTAGCACACATTCAATGAATAAATTATTTTTTTTCATTTTACTTTGAACTCTATAGGCATCAGTTCCTTCATGCATTTTTGCATGAGCCTTTAATTCTCTACCTTGATTCCTATCCCTAATGTGTCTTTATGTACTTTACAACTTTGTGTGCATATTACTAGCCTTAATAAAAACATGTACCCCTTATTATTCTATAACTCCTTAAACAAATCTCAATAATATTACTTTGATGTAGTCTATAGAAACCTTTAAAAATGTTTTGCCATTTAATCTGCATAGCTAGAGTTAGTTTATTTTTATGTGTTTGAATATGTTTTTATCTGATGTAACATAGCCAATTTGCCTTGCATGCTCCTACAGTAGACTCATAATGTAATTAAAATGTAATATCCTTCTTATAATAAGGGTTAGAGTGATATAACCACCCATATAGTTGGTTGCCTCAAGGTAATTAACATGTAATCTCCTTCTTTCCTTTTCTTCCTCTCTTGTCATGCACTTCGCTATGTGTTTGGACTGATATCCCCTTCAAGCATTGTTCTTAGTTATTTTCAAGTTGATGGATTCTTTACTTGATCCCAATTGGTAGTGACTCATTTTCATTCCTTGCAATTAAAATTTCACTCCCTTGATTAGCTTTGGGTTGAATTTGGCTAACCCATCCCATTAGTTCATCCATGTCATGTGTAAGCAATATTGCATTTTTTAGGTATAGGTCAAATCTTTTCCTCTCATGTATATTTGGATGCCTTTTGTGGAGTTATGCCCCATTATCCTTCCTTTTGTGTGTCTTTCCATGGTGTAATACTCTATTGTATTTAGGATAACTTAGGATCTGCTACAAGCTACTACTTCTTTATCTTCTTCCCCTAATGCTTTAGGCAAATACCTACCACAAATAGACTCAAGCTCTTTTACCTCTCTATCTTTGTTCCTTACATAGAACACCTCTCTTTTTCATCATTGTTGTGTTTTAATTTCACCTATGTAGCTTATCTTTCACCTTATTTATCCCTTTTCACAATGTTGTTTGCATTGCCACTCAAGCTCTCTTTAGTTGGTGCTTACACCAATACCTCTATTTCTCTTTTCACACCGTTGGACCCATTCACCTCACTCTCATATTTGATTCACTAAAAAACTCCTAGTTTTTATTTAGGCAACTCTACTTCTCTAATAATATCTCTCACTTCTTTTGGTGCTTCGTTTGGGGAAGCTTCTCCTAGTCTAAGGTCCTCTAGAGCCTCTCCTTCTTTAGGCTCATTTTCCTTTGCATCATGGGTCCTAGTGAAGGGTTACATTAACCATGAAGCCTTCAAAATTACACATAGTATACCATGCTAATAAACCATTTTATTCCTTAACTTTGGGTGTTATAATATAATATAATCTTTTTAGCTATATATTGAGCTCTCGGCTCAGTTTAGTCCTCAAACATAGATATAAGTATCTCTCTTTATTTTTAGTATGGTATCCTTAGACTACCATTTTATAATGACTACTAGATGTATAAGTAGATATTGTCAGTCCCTTTTGTTGTCACATAATTTTTAGTACTAACCTATCCAAAGGAAAGGCTAATTATAGGTCCTCACAACTAATTGCTTATCTGACTATCTTCTACTTATGTAGGCTTGTGTTGAATTCTTTAGTCTAGATTTTTGTGTGGCTTGTACATCAAAATTTTCTCTTTTATATGTGTCATCATCATTGCACACTAGGTATTTTAGATCTCCTTCATTGGTTGATTATGTTCTAGGCATATTTGAGCACCCCTCAACTATGACAATGCACTACTCTAATGTGATCTCTTGATAAGCTCAATTATTTGTGCATATGTTTCTCAAGTTTGAACTTAGCTTTGCTTCAAAATTTCCTTGTTCATGTGGAGCACACTATTAGTGAAACACTCTATTCATGCCATAGTTTTTGAAACTTTGAAGGGCTTGGTTCCTTCATGTATTGTTGAACGAGCCTTTATTTTTACACCTTTCTTCCTATCCCTAGTGCATCTTTATGTGGTTTTTAACCTTAAAAGTGTGCTTCTTGTCTTAGCCAAAAATTTTACCCCCTTTTTATTCTCTAACTCCCTTCATAGATCTCATCCACCTTCCTTCCATGCAGGTGGACTCTTGTGTGGTCTACTTAACTGTGCACAACTAGATTTATTTATTTCTCATTTGACTAACTCTATTTTTATCTGATGCAAGATTATAAATTCATATGTGATGTTCCTCCATCAAACTCCCTAGGCAATTAAAATGTTAGATCCTACTTATAAATAGTGTTGGAGTGGTAGATACATCTTTTTGGTTTGCTATCTTGACCATAGTGTTCTCATCTACCCAATATGGCACCTAAGTAGGTTCACTCTATGTTCCCTTCTTTTCCAAACCATTTTCAAGCCTTAAAATGTCTTCCTATACCAAGCTCTTATATGCTTCATCTTATTTTCCTTTATTCCTCTTATGGTTCTACACCCACATTTTTTTTCTTATGGGCCTATGCCCACCTTCATCTCTTAGTGGGCCTATGCCCATGTCTGTCTCTTGTGGGATTGTACCCACTTTTGTCTCTCATGGGTTTGTACCCATTCTTGTTCATCTGTCTCCTCCAAAATGTCTTCATACCTTCCATTTCCCTTTGTTCCTTTTGCATCTCTATTATGTGCACTATCTTCCTTATGTCACTTATGATAAGTAGCTATAATTTCATGTTATTCTTCCATGTGCTTGTTAAAAGGAATTTATGCATAATTTTTTGGCTACCCTTGTCCTTCATTTATCTTGCCTGATGAACTCAGTGGCATGGAAGTCTTCATTGGGTCCATTGACTCCCACCTTTTCTTCTTGCTTTATTATCATGCACTTATTTCTACATGTTTAGATTTATATCCCCTTCAATCCTTATTCTTGGTTATTTTTAGGCTCATGATCTCTTGCCTTGTTACCAATCAACATTAACTCATTTTCCTTATGTCCAATGAAGATTTCACTCCCTTGATCTACTTCACATTAATTTTGGATAATTGATCATAATAGTTCCTACGAGATGTTCACAAATAATGTTGCATTTTTGTTAGCTGTAGGTCAGCTTTTCTCCTCTATTCACACATCTTCAAATGCATTATTTGGATTTATGTCTACTTCTCCTTCCCTTCACGTGTCTCTCCATGGTGTAATGCTATATTTTCATTCTGACAACTTAGGTTCAGTTGTGCACTACCTTTTTATCTTGATCCCCTTAAGATTTAGGTAAATGCCTCCCACAAATAAATTCACACTCTTTCATCTCTCAATCTTTGTGCCTTTAAAAGGACACATCTATTTTTCTTGGCTATTATGCTTGAATTTCTCTTGTGTATCTTCTTTTTTGCCTTCCTCCTTCCTAGGTGTAATGTTTTTTACATTAGTGCTCATGCTCTCTTTAGTTTTTTCTCACTCGAGTTTCTCTATTTCCTTTGGCTCACCATTGGACCCATGTGCCTCACTCTCATTTCAACTACACTTAATAATTCCCAATTGTTCTCTATGTAATAGTTATCTATTTGTAACATATCTCACTACTTCTTCCTTTAGTGATTACTTCAGGGAAGTTTCCCTTGATAAAATGTCTACAAAGCCTCTCATGACTTAGGCTCATTTTCCTTTATCTCTAGGGCTACATGTTATCTTCTATCCATCTTGCACTACTACATATCTATAATTGTTTTAGCATCCCTCTCTATCGTGACTGTTGTGCTACATGTTGTCTTCTATCTTTTGGATCCCCTCCTTCTTATGGCTCATTTTCCTCTACATATAGGACTAAAGGTTGGAATTTATCCATCACACACCATTGCATATGGTCATTTTCTCTAGGATCCCTTTATATTTTTTATGTTGCATAATAATCCTCTTTTTTATGGGGATGTAGTGATCTTGTCCCTTCATCTAGTGCATCTTCCACGCTGAGCACAATAACACTTGTTATCTCTTTATGGGGATATAATATTCTTAGCCCTATCTATGTGTAGGATATTCCTACATATTTTACACCTTTTTTCACTCTCACTATCTCTTGTGGAATGATATCCACCATGTTATCACCCATTGTGTTATACTAAAAATACATTTTTTGTTGGCTTCGCTCATTTGTTGTTGCTTCTGTGAAACAACCCTATTTACCTCTACAACTTATGTATCTTTGTGAAGTATTCTCCCCAATGCCTTCTGAGACTAACATCAAATTCTCCTCTTCCATCATTTCACTAGGATTCTTTTGACATCTATTTTTCTCCAATAATAGCTCCTTTTGCATGTTCCCTTCATGTCAACCCTCCCTCACTTTGGTGGTGAGGCTTTGTAGGTTTTATTCTATGGATTTTGAGTATTTTCCATTTGAGCTAACCTTTTAGATGTAGTACTTGGTTTGGTAGTTTGGAAACCATCTATTCCCAACTTTGTACCCTCTTGTTGCTTTTTCATCTCTTTCTCTCTTGAAGATCTCCCCAATCATCTATTACGTTATCACATAGCCTTTTCTATTCATACTCAACCTTTATGGAAGTATTGTATACCCTTTAGTGTTAAGTAATTCTTGACATCCAAGATCCATAACATCATTTCTTTAGGTCTTTATTATTTAGAGAACATGTTCAATTTAGCTTCAGGCTAACTCTTAACCTGTTTGATAACCTATGAAAACTCTTTCCCCCTATGTGACTCTCCTTGCTTCTATGGGATTCTTCTTCCCAATAAATTTTATTTCTACATGCATTTTGGTTTCCCATAATTCCTTCAACATGGAGGTTATCTTGTTCATTTTCCTTTAAATTCGTGACTCCAAGCCACATTTTGACATAACTTATCCCTAAGCCATCTTGTGTGTTATTCATTCTCTTCTCATCTACACTTGATCAAAAATAACCTTCTTAGGCACCTTCTACCTAATATGTTGATTGGAAGATGCTCCCCCACCCTAACTGGTTCATTATTGACTATATATCAGTACCATCATCCATTTCACATGATTCATTATTAATCTATTTATTTTATGTACATGAACCACCTCATGGTTGGTGATATGTCAGTGCTTTCTCCTCATTCATGACTTTGGAATACCTCACACTTAGTGATTTGTTTGCATTTCACTTATCTACCTCCCTTTTGGGGATCATTCAATGCTTTAATTCTCTTTTCCATCAAAATGACTACCTCATGGTTGGTGCTCTATAAACTCTCACATAACACTCTTCCAGGTTGCTTGCAACCTCACAACATCTTATACTATGTACTATTGTGTTCTCCATCACAATACTATGTAGGTAATTTGAAATTAATAAATGTTGTCACAAAGTCTCTATTCATAATCTTATGTAACTCATTTCTATTGGGTGTTCTTTTTGCTTATCTTTCACCAGCTCACAATCTACCAACATCCCTCATTATAGAGAAAGATGCTCTATTAGTTACTTTAGATTTAACAATGTAGTATCCTTCCTTTTTCTAGTTCATATCTCACTTGCAGGTTTATCCTTTCTTCTTGTATCTCTCAAGATTTAGGACCTTGCTTTGATATTAAACTAGTGTTGGCTGAGATCAGGGGTTCCATTGAAGTGATGCATTAAAGTCTTTTATTCCTTAGCTTTGGGTGTTATAAGATATTTTAAGTTTCAAAAATATACATTAAGCTCTTGACTCTATCTAGTCTCAGCCTCATACATATATCTAAGTATATATCTCTCTCTACTATGGTATCCTTATACTACCATTCACTCATGCTTATAGGTCTTCACTTGTCATGTGAAACTCCACATCTCTTAGTATAGACTTGGATTTTTTTCCTTGTCTCTTTAAGAGATCACTTTGACAAAGTGTCATCCTTGGATTTTGAGCATTACAAATTCTAGCCCAAGACCCCTATTTATGGTTTTCTTGACTTCTGGTTACTTTGTTGAATTCCCATATACTTAGCCAAAAGCTACATTAGTAGGTCTATACATGAGTTTACAGAGTTACCCTAGAAATAACATAGCCATTTCAAGACCTCAAGCTACACAAGTCTTAGTATTATCAAGAGATATCCACACACAATAGATATTATTAGTTGTCTTATTTTAATTATGTTGCTTGTAGTACTAAAGAATGACTAAATGTAGAACCTCAAAACTAATTTCTTGTCCATTTATTTCCTACTTCATTGAACTCAATGTAGAATGCCCTATGATTTTATTTATGAACACTATTGTACCTTGGTCACTCCTTTCCATGTGCCATCATCCTTGCACACTAGGCACCTTAGATTTTATTTGCTAACTATTTACACTCTAGGTACATTTACATGCCCATCTACTATGATAGTGCACTGCTTTGAGTGCCTCAATCATGAAAGTTTGAAACTAGCTTTGGTTGTAACTTTATTTATTGTTATGAAACACATCTTCAATGAATAACTACTTATGTTCCATGTTCTTTGGTGCTCTATAGGCCTCATTTCCTTTATATGCTTTTGTGTGAGCCTTTAATTATGCACCTTATTTCCTTTCCTAGTGTGTCTTTATGTGATTTATAGTTATACATGAACATTACTTTCCTTAACAAAAACTTGCACCCCTTTTAATTCTCTAACTCATTATGCAATTCTCAACCACTTTCCTTCTATTCAAATGGACTCTTACCCAATCTAGAATAACCTTTCAAAATGTTTCCTTATGTAACTATGCATAGCTCAAATTGGTTTATTTCTTACCTGACTAACTCTATTTCTATTTGGTGAAAGATTGTCAATTTTCCTAGGATTCTCATGTATTATAATTCAAAGGTAATGAAAATGCTTTCTTCTTCTTACAAGTAGTGTTAGAGTAGTAGAACCACCCTTTTGGTCTATTTCCTTGACCACAATGTTACACTCCACTTGATGTGGCATATGAGCATGCACACACAATGATTCTTCCTTATCTAAAGTCTCTGTAGGCCATAAACCACCCTCTTAGCTTGAATACCCTTTCTCTTCCCTACCTCCCTTTCTTTTGTGTCTCTATGCCAACCTCTTTTTGCTCTTGTGGGTCTATGCCCAATTTTGTCTCTTATGGATCTGTACCCACTTTCATCCTCATGGTTATATGCCACACTTGTGAATTAACCTCTAACAAAAGGTTTTCATTCCTTTCATTTTTTAATTTTTGTGAACCTTTTGTTTCCCCTATGTTATGTGAACTTTCTTCCTTCTAACATCCATGACAAGTGACAATAATTTAAGCTATTTTTCCATGTGTTTCATGGGGCACATTTGTATAGTTATTTTATTTCACTTATCCTTATCCATTTCCCCTTTCTTGATTCTCTTAGTGGCATGAAATACTTTATGGGGTCCATTGACTCCTCATGGCCTTTTTTCTCTAGAAGCTTTGCACTTCAGCTTCATGTTGACTCTTGGTGCACCTTAGAATATGTACAGGATCTTTCTTCCCACACATCTCTCCTTGATTCTCTGTGAGATCCTTCTTCCTAATTTTTTTTCTTTCCATTTTCACCATATTTTCCTATATCACCTGTAACATTGAGGCTATCTCCTTTATTTTCTTCAAAATTTGACTCAGGGTCACGTCTCATCATGGCTTCTTACTAAGCCATATTTTGTGTTTGTCACTATCTATCCATCAACACTTGATGGAGAACATCCTTCTTTGGCACCTTCTACCCAATAAAATCATGGTTGATGATTTATTGGCACTATCATCCCTTTCACATGATTCATTGTCAACCCTCTTATTTTTTTCATGTGAACTCCCTCACAGTTGGTGATAAATTAGTGCTTTATCTATATAAATGCCTCTATATTTCCTCATATCTGGTGATTTGTCCACATTTTGCTTGATTTCCTTACTTTTAATGGTATGTTGATGATTCATCTCTACTTTTGAATGTAATGACTACCTCAAGGTCAACAATCTATTAGTGATCGTATAATAATCATGCAGGTTGCTTGAACTACCTAATGGTGTATTATTCATCTAAATCATGCATATGCCCTCTTATCTTGGGAATCATTATGCCAAAGTATCCCTTCACAATATTACGTATCTCATACTTATCGAGTGTTATCTTTCTTATGTTTCACCTGCTCATTATGCACCCACCTCCTTCATGGTTGAGAATGATGCTCTATTAGCTACCTTATGTTTAGAGATCTACTAGCCTTATTTTCACTAGTTTATATCTCACTTGAAAGTTTATCCTTTCTTCCTACATGTCTCAAGGTTCATGACGTAGCTCTGATATCAAACTTACATCGATGAAGATTAAGGGTCTTAGTGAAGCAATGATTTAACCATAGAGCCTTTAAAGTTTGATGTAGTGGATCATGCAAATAAAGCCTTTTATTCCCTAAAATTACGTGTTAAAAGATATTATAAGATTTAAATCTATACATTGATCTCTTAGCTCTATTTATTCTAGTTATGTGATAAATCTATGTATTTATCTATAATAAGGAGTATTTAGACTACCATTTACTGATGGATATGGGCCTTCACTTATCATGCAAAGTTTCCTTGCTCTCTATCTAGACTTTGACAAATTTTCCTTGTCTCTTTATAGGATCACTCTAACAAAGTCTCCTCCTTAGCTTCTAAGTGTTAAAAAAACTGGTCTAAAACCCTTATTTATAGTTGTATAAGCTCTAGTTGATTCATTGAATTATCATACAATTGGCTGGAAAGTACATCTAATAGTGCTCTATGTGAGTTTACAGACCTACCCTAAAAGTAACATAGCTTTTTACGGACCTTGAGCCATGCAAGTTTGATTGTTATTAGAACATATTCACACATAATATATCTTAATAACTTCCCCTTCTGATATTGCATCACTTGAATATTGGCCTACCTTAAGGAATGACTAAGTGTAGATCCATACAATAGATTGCTCATCTACTATCTTCTACTTCCTCAGTTTTTATGTCAAATACCCTGCTCCTAGCTTTTTATACAACCTTGTGCCTTATAATTTCATTTTCATGCATCATTATCATTACACATTAGGTAATTTAGTTTTTCTCTATTATTTAACTACACTCTAGGTACATTTGCATGCATGTCAACTGTTATTGTGCACTTATTTGATGTGCTACATTGATAAGCTAAACTCTTTACATTTCAATTGTGCAAGTTAAATCTTAGCTTGGGTTGTAACCTTCCTTTTTCTTGAGTAACACACTTTCAAGGAACAACTTATTTTATGCCATGTTCCTTGGCATTTTGTAGGCCTCAATTATTTCATGTGCTGTTACATGAGCCTTTTCTTCTATGCCTTATTTCCTATCCCCAGTTCATGTTTATGCACTTTACAGCTCTATGCATGTTCTACTTAGCTTAGCTAGAACTTGTTACCCCATTATTATTAATTAATGACAAATTTTTTTTGAGTGCATCTAGAAAGTTCATGTAATGTCCCCATTTATATATTAAATAAATCAAAGGACACAAAGTCTATATATATTTCCCATTGGCTAAGGGGATTTAATGAGGTAAATAATCTAATAACAATTCATTTATGTTATCCTAAGTTAATTTATGTTATAATGCATAAAAATGACACTTAGGTATTATTATTATTATTTTTAAAAACCAAAATTATATTATATAAAATTCAAATTGTATAGATTCTAATGTGCCAAGCTTGAAAGCTAATATTCCAAGCCTAGGTAGTAAATGAAAAAAATAACATGTGAACGTCAATTGATACAAATCTAAATCGATAAAGTTCCTCAAATCTATTTTCAAGTTGGATAACCACTAAAATAGAGGCAAGACATAACATATAATGTGATGATTTTCAAGATCTAAGTTGGCCAAGCCATCGACTACTTTATTTCTTTCTCTGGGAATATGGACAAAAAGGAAATATTTATTAAATGGCCAAAAATGTAATAATTGCATAAAAGTGATTTAAATGATTTTATGGTTAGGGTGAAATTGGAAAAGTGAATTTGTAAAAGGACAAGTGGGGCCAAAAGAATTATTGTTGATTATTGATTATTCAATTTTCATTATTCATGATTGAATTTAGAATTCTTTTAACTTCTATTTTTCAGGATGGAAACCATCCATTGAAATTAGATTTGAGGATGAAAACCCTCTAGTAAACAAAAAAAGAACATTTGAATATTCATTGATATAGATCTAAATCGAGAATGTTCATCAAATCTATTTTTAACTTAGATGACCACCAAAAATGAGGAAAACCATAACATACAAGGCTATGATTATCAAGATCCCAATTGGCCAAGCCATTAACTACTTTATTTCTTTCTCTAGGAACATGGTGAAAAAGGAAATATTTATTAAATGGCCAAAAATGTAATAATTGCGTAAAAGTGATTTAAATGCTTTTAAGGTCAGGGTGAAATTGGAAAAGTGAATTTGTTAAAGGACAAGTGGAGCCAAAAATAATTATTATTGAATATTGATTTTTCAATTTTCATTATTCATGATCAAATTTAGAATTATTTCAACTTCTATTTTTGAGGACAAAAACCATCCATTGCAATCAATTTTGAGGACAAAAACCCTCCTATATTTAGATGTGACTCCATACAGGGCTTGTAATTGTTCAGATCATCAAGATTACATTTAGACTTGTGATGGCCAGAAAACATAATCAATTCTATGGTTTCATGAAAATGTGAAGGGAAATAAAACATAGAATTTATGCATTTTAGGGCTTCCATATTGAAGTGTTACACTTGGAGAACAAAGTCATTATCATTCAGGTAGAATCATTATTCCTAGTTAATTTCAATCTGATCTCCTTTTACCTTGCTCCTAATTGGTAGTGACTCCATTTTATTCCATGTAATGAAAATTGCACTCCCTTGATTGGATTTGGGCTGATTTTGGATAACTCCTCTTGGTAGCTCATCTATGTCATATGCAAGCAATGTTGTATTTTTGTTAGCTACATGTTGACTCTTCTCTTCTACTCATACATATTTATATTATTGCTATGGAATTATGCCCATTTATCCTTCCCTTTACGTGTCTCTCCATGGCATATTGATCTGTTGTCTTTCTCTTCTTCCTCTAATGCTTTAGGTGAAAAAAACTTGTGATATTTTGCCTCTCTATGCTCTACTTTACAAAGGACACATCTCTTTTTACTTCCTCATCCCTTGACATAATGTTGTTTTCAATAGCATTTAAGCTCTCTTCAGCTAGTGCTTGCAGCAATGCCTCTATTTCCTTTAGTTCACCTTTGGACCCATACACCTCACTCTCATTTCTACTTCATTCAACATCTCCCAATTTCTCTCTAGGAAACTCTTATTCTCCTTCTACAACATTTCCTACTGCTTCTTCTTTTGGTGCTCCTTCAATAAAATTTATCCTAGTTAAAAGTCCTCTAGATCCTCTCCTTCCTCAGTCTCGTTTTACTTTGCATATGGGGCTAAAGGTTATCTTATATCCATCATACATTGCTTTATATGGATAATAGATCTAGCATCCTTCTATGTTTTTGTTGCTATGAACCAATCCTTTGATTTATGTGGATCTAAGGTTATTAACCCTTCCATTGATTCATCTTCCAAATTTAGCACAATAACACTTGTGCTTTCTTAAGGGTTCTTCTTATGTGCCCTTATCTCTATGTAGGTTGTTCCTACACCTTGAAAACCTTATTGTGATTTTTCTAGATCTTGTGGAATGATATCCACCTTGCCTTCACCTATTGTGCTCTACTCTAACCAAGTTTCTTCTTAGCTTTGCTCCTTTGTTGTTGCTTTAGCACAGCAACCTTCTTTTCCCTTACTAATTATATAACTTCTTTACCAAGAATTCTTAATGCATTTGAAGATTGGTGATGACTCCCAATTTTTAATCTTTTTAATGTTGTGATGAAGGGCTCCTTCTAAATACTGTGTTGTTCTCATGATGGAAACTCATGTGCATCACTCTTTATGGAAACATTCTCTTCTTCACTTTGGTGATGAGGCTTTACATGATAATTTTTATGGATTTTGAGTCTTCTCCATTTAAGATGGATTTCTAAATTCACTACTTGGATCAAGAGTTTGGAAGCCATCTATTCCCCACTATGAATCCTCTTCTTGTCTTTCCATCTTCTCTAATAAATATCTCTCTATCCATCTTCTATGCTATCAAAGAGCCTTTTCTATGTATACTACAACTTTATGGAGTCATTTACACCCTTCAATATGAAATAGTGCTTGATATCCAATCCAATTCATCATTTACTCAAGGCCTTCTTATCTACAGAAGCTTTGTGCTTCAACTTCTAACTAATTCTTGTTTCACATCAGATACTTTGTGAGATCTTTCCTCTCATTAGTCTTTCCACACTTCTCTATGGTATGCTTCCTCAAAACCATTTTTATTTTTGTCAGTGCCATCCTTTCTTGTAGTGTCTACAATATAGGGGCTCTCCATTTTCCTTGAGTTTTGAAACTCTAGGTCATGTCTCATTTTGGATTCTAAACTAGACTATCTCCATTTTCTTAGAATTCCATGTAGTGGATCATGCTAATAAAGTATTTTATTCCTTAATTTTGGGTGTTATAAAATATTATAAACTTTATAGATGTATATTGAGCTCTCAGATCTACTTAGTCTAGTCCTTAGACATAGATATAAGTATCTCTCTTTCTTTCTACTGTGGTGTCCTTATACTACCATTCACTCATAACTATGATCCTTCCCCTATTTATGAAGTTCATTTTCTCTTTATCTAGCCTTAGACATTTTTTGGGTCCCTTTATGGAATCACTCTAATAATGTCTCCTTAGCTTTTGAGCATTACAAATTCTTTACCAAGACCCCTTTTTTATAGTTGCCTAAGCTTTTGTTGCTTCATTGAATTACCAAAAAATTGGCCAACTTAATTTAATAAGCCTTTACACAAGTTTACTAACCTACCCTAAAAGTGGGATGGCCTTTTATGGACCTTAACCTGCACAATTAGATCTTGTTAGTCCCTTTTATTTTCATGTCATTTATAGTACTAACCTAGCCTAAAGAAAGGTTAACCATTGTTTATTGATCTATCTTCAACTTCTTCGAGCTTGCATTGAATGCCTTGTGCCTAGCTTTTTTCACACCCTTGTACCTCAAAATATCTTCCTTTACATGTGACATCATCATCACACATTGGGAACCTTAGAGCTCCTTCACTAGTTGATTATATTCTAGGTATATTTGTGTACCCCTTGACTATGACTATGCACTACTCTAATGTGCTCCCTTGATAATCTCAACTCTTTGTGCATCTTTTTATAAAATTTGAATCAGATTTGGTTGAAACTTTCCTTGTTATTGTGAAGCAAACCTTCAGTGAATAAATACTTCTATGCCATAATTCTTGGAATGTTGTGGGCCTAATTTCGTTATGCATTATTGAATGACCCTTTATTTTTGTACCTTCCTTCTTGTGCCTAGTTCATCTTTATGTGCTTTATAGATTTGCAAGTGTACTTCTTGGCTTAGCCAAAACTTGTATCCCATTTTATTCTCTAACTAACTATCTAATTCAAGATTGAAAATTAGTCTATGATTCTCCTACATCAAACACCCTAGTTAATTAAAATATGAGTTCCTATTTACAAATAGTGTTGGATTGGTATAACTATCTTTTTGGTCAACTTCTTTGACCATGGCATTCCCATCTATTTGATATGGCACCTGTGTAGGCTCTCTTAGTGCTTTATTATTTTCCATACCCTCCTTGGGTGATAAAGTATCCTCCTTTTCCTAGCTCTAATATGCTTCATCTTCCTTCCCTTTCATGCTCTCTTGGTTTTGTGCCCACCTCTATTTACTCTTGTGGGCTGATGCCCACCTTTATTTCCTATGGGATTTCCCCCACTTTTATTTCTCATTGGTTTGTGCCCATTCTTATTCATCTATCTCTTCTAAAAGGTCTTCATCCATTTCATTTCTTTCTTTTTATGCACCTTTTGTTTATTCTCTGTTATGTGCACTTTCTTCCTTATATCACTTGTGGTAAGTAGGTATACTTATGTGTTATTCTTCTACATGTTTCTCTGAGGTGTCTGTGTGGTTCTTTCATTTCCCTTGTCCTTCATTTCTATTTACTTGAATCCTGCAGTGGGATATAAGTCTCTATAAAGTCCATTAACTCCCACCTTTTCTTCTTCCCTTAATGTTGTGCACTTCCACCTACATGTTTGGACTAATATCCTCTTTAGTTATTGTTCCTAGTCAGCTTCAAGTTGATGTTCTCCCACCTTGCTTTCAATCAATAATAACTCATTTTTATTTTGTGTGATTAAAATTGCACTTCCTTAGTCTACTTTGTGCTGATTTTAATTAACCCATCATTGTAGCTCCTATGGACCATGCACAAACTATGTTTCATTTTTATTAGTTGCAGACCAACTCTTCTCCTCTCACACATCTTTAGATGCCTTATATGGATTTATATTCACTTATCCTTCCCTTATTATGTATCTTCATGGTGTAATGTTGTGTTGTCTTTGGAACAACTTTGGATCAGTTACACACTACCTTTTTATCATGATCCCCTTAGGATTTAGCTTAATTCCAAAAAAAAAAAAAAACTTGTACTCTTTCATCTCTCTATCTTAAATGACACATCTCTTCCAATTGGATTCTATTGTCAAATTTATTCTATGCAACTTCTCTTTTTCCTTCCTCCTTAGGTAAATGTTGTTTGCATTAGTGCTCATGATTTTTTCAGCTAGTGTTGGCACTAGTGCCTCTATTTCCTTTGGACCCATGTACCTCACACTTATTTTAACTACACTCAATAACTCTCAATTGTTATTTATAAAATTCTTATCATTTTGTATCATCTCTCATTTTTTTCCTTCTGTACTTCATTTAAGGAATTTTATCTTGGTCAAAGGTCCCCTAGATCCTCTCCTTCTTTAGTCTCCTTTTACTTGTCTCTAGAGTCAAAGGTTATATTCTATCCATTGCGCACTACTACATATCAATAATTTATCTAAATCCCTCTTTATGGTCATTGTTATTATATAATAAATTACTTGATAGGGGTCTAGGGTTCTCAACCCTACCTTTGGTGCATCCTCCACTATGAATATAAGAACACCTATGCTCTCTTTAGGGTTATTCTTATGTGCTCATATCTTTGCATAGATGGGTGCTACACCTTCCATAACTTTGTGCACTCTTGTTGGATCATATGGAATGATACCCAATTTTCCTTCACTCATTTCAATCCACTATAATTGGGTTTATTCTTATCACCTTGCACACCTTCATGCATTCTCATTAGCTCACATTGAATGATATCCACCTTGCCTTTACTCAGTTTAGTTATGCATATCACCTTTCATGTCACATTATTTTCTTTACTTTGGTGGTGAGAATTTGAAGGTTAATATTTATGACTTTCAAGTTTTCTCCTCCATTTGAGATGTCCTTCTAGATGAGCTACCTAGTTTTTTAATTTGGAAAAAATCTATTGCCAACTTTTCACCCTCTTATTTCCTTTCGATCTCTTTCTCTCTTGGAGATCTCTACATTAATTTAATGCATTATCTTAGATAATTTCTTATGAATACTCCAAATTTATAGATTCCTTTACATATTTCAATGTAAAATAACATTCAAAATATAATACCCACTCCATCATTTTCTCAAGGCCTTTTTTCTAGAGAATCTTTGCATTTCAACTTTAGGGTTATTCTTGGCATGCCTCAGGACCTCTCAAGGATCCTTCCTCCCATATGTCTCTCCATATTTATCTTTGGGATCCTCCTCCCTACAATTTTTACTTCTTTCTTTCCTACAGTTATTGTAATGTGGAGGCTATCTCCATTTTACTTAAGATATGTGATTCCAGGTCAAATCTCATTTTTCCTTTTCACTGAGCCAACTTATATATTCCTTAATCTCTATCCATATATGCTTGATGGAGAAAATATATATTTTTTACTTTATACCTGATATATGTATTAAAATATGCTCATGAACATTCATTTCCTCATGGTTAATGATTTGTCATCCCCATCATCCATTTTACTTGATTCATTATCAACCCATTTGATCTTTGTGTGTGAATTACATGATCGATAATTTGTCAATAATTTTTCCTCATCAACACCTTTTAAGGGTTATATTTTCTTAGCTTCCACCTAATTGATATGTACCTACCTTCCTTGCATTAACAATCCATGTTATGTTAGTTACATCATGTTTAACTATATGCTAGCTTTTTCTCTGCTAGTTCATATCTCACTTGTAGGTTTATCCTTTCTTCTTGCATCCCTAAAGGTTCATGACCTTGGTTTGATATGAAACTAGTGTTGGTAGAGATGATAAGTAATGATTAAGGTATGCATCAAAAAGGATACATTAACCATGCAACCTTCAGATTTCCATGTAATGAATCATGCTAGTAAAGGATTTTATTCCATAATTCTAGGTGTTGCAAGATAATATAAGCTTCACAATTGTACATTAAGCTTTCACTCTATTTAGTCCAATCCTTAGATATATATCTATGTTTTTATCTCTTTACTATGGTGTCCATAAACTACCATTCGCTCATGACTATGAGCCTTCACCTATCATGTGAAGCTCCCTTTTTATCTCTTTAGCCTCAAACAAATTTTCCTTATACCTTTATAGGATCACCCTAATAAAATAACCTCCTTGGCATCAGAGTGTTAAAAATTCTAGACCAAACCCCTATTTATAGGTGCCTAAGCTCTATTTGATAAACTATTTCCCATGTCATTAGCCTATAAATTCATTTGATGGGAGCCTATACAAGTTTACAAACTTACGCTATAATTATCATAGACTTTTATGGAACCTAAGCCACAAAATTCTAAGTGTTGTGAGAATATATCCTCATAGTGTAGATATTTTTGTTTATCCCTTAAGTTATCATGTTAGTTTCAGTAATGACCTAGCCTAATGAAAGGTAAGTTTAGGTCCTTGCAACTGACTAGTCATCTAAGTTTATTTTTCTTCCTCAGGTTTTGTGTTGAATGCCTTGCACTTAGATTTTTGTGTGCCTTTGTGATTTAGACTCTCCTTTGGCAAACCATAATCATCACACACTATGTATCTTATATCTCCTTTTCTAGTTGATTATGTTTTAGGCACATTTGTGTTCAATTCAACTATGATTGTGCACTAGTTTAATGTGCTTCGTTGATAAGCTCAGCTCTTTGAACCTCATGTGCTCTCTATGTTTTCTCCTTATAGAGGAAACATCACTTTTTCATGGTTGTTGTGCTTGAATTTCAATTGTGAAACTTCTCCTTCACTTTCCTCATCCCTTAGCATAATGGTGTTTGCATTTTCTCTCAATTTCTCTTCAACTGGTGCTTAAAACAACACCTCTTTTTACTTTAGTGTATCTTTAGACCCATGCACCTCACTCTCATTTCTACTTTACTGAGAAACTCCTAGTTTCTCTTTAGGAAATTTTTCTTCTCCATTTGCAACATCTCCTGCTACTTATTTTAGTACTTCCTTCATGTAATTTTCTCCCAATTGAAGGTCTTATAGAGCCTCTCCTTATTTAGGCTCATTTTCCTTTGCATCTAGAGTTAAATGTTATCTTGTATCCATCACACAACATTATATATGGATAATTATTCTAGAATCACTCTATGTTGTTACTATACAATAATCCCTTGATTTATGGGTATATAGGGTTCTCAACCCTTTCTTTAGTGCAACCTCCACTTTAAGCACAATAACATGTGTGCTCTCTTAAAGGTTCTTATGTGCCCTTATCTTTGTACAGGTTGCTCCTACACCTTTCATACCTTCTTACACTCTAGTTGGCTATTATGAAATGATATCCACCTTGTTGTAACTGATTTTATTCTTAGCTTTGCTCCTCCATTAATACTTTGGGATGAGAATGTTATTTACCATTGCTTCTTATGAAACTTCTTTACCCAATGTTCTCCTACATGCCTTTTGAGATCGGTGTTGTCTCCCACTTTTAATATTTTTAATATGGCCAAGAAGGGCTCCTTGCAACCTCCAGATTGCTTCCATAAGGGCTCCTCTTATGTGTCACCCTTCATGACAACATTCTCTTCTTCAATTTGGTTGTAAGGCTTGACATGTTACTTTTTGCAGCTTTCAAGTTTTCTCCATTTGAGATGGCCTTCTAAATTCACTACTTGGTTCATTAGTTTAAAAGTCATATATTCCCAACTTTGAAGCCTCTTCTTGACTTTACATCTCTTTCTCTTATGGATATCTTTCCAGCCCTCTACCATGTTATCATGGCCTTATTTTCTATAGAACCTTTGGGCTTCAGCTTCAAGATAATTCTTAATTCACATCAATATTTTTGTGGGATCTTTCCTTCTATCAATCTCTCCTTATTTCTATATGGTATTCTTCCTCCCAACCATTTTATTTATGTTTATGCCATCCTTTCCTACAACATCTACAAAATGGAAACTATCTCCATTTTACTTGAGTTTTGTAACTCTAGGTCATGTCTCATTTTGGCTTATAGATGAGCCATGTTTTGTGTTCTTCATTCTCTATCCATATATGCTTTACAAAGAACAATATTTTTTGGCACCTTCTACCCAATACATTGATTTGAATATGTTCCCATGGCTTGATTTCCTCACCTTCAATGATCTGTTAGCATCATCATTGCTTTCATGTGATTCATTGTCAACACACTTTTTATTTGCATGTGAACTACCTCATGGTTAGAAATCTATCAATGCTTTCTCCTAATCCATTCATCTGGACTAGCTCACATTCAATGATCTATGTTTTACTTGGATACCTCTCTTCTAACAATTTATTGATGCTTCACTTATCCTTTCTATTACAATGATTGCCTCATACTCAAAAACATTTATGAATGCTCAGACAATACTCCTAAGAGTTGCTTATAGCCTCATAACTTCTTACCCCAATGAGGGTTCTTCTTTTGTGGCCTTGTGTCTATGCAAACTGATCCTACACCTTGCATACCTTCATGCACTCTCATTGGATCATAAAATGATATCCACCTTGTTGTCACTCATTTTACTCTATTACAATCAAGTTTCTTCTCAGCTTCACTCTTCTATTGTTAATTCTATGAAATAACCTTCTTTTCCTCTACATCTTATGCATACTTTTTATGTATCCTTCTTCTCAACACCTTCTGAGATCACCATTAGCTCCCACTCTTTCATATTCTTAAAGGTATCTTTCTAACCTCTACACTACACCCATATTTTCTCCTCCTATGCATCACCTTTCATGGTAACACTCTCTTCTTTACTTTGGGAGTAAGGCTTTGAAGGTTACCTTCTATGGAATTTGAGTTTTATCTTCCTTTTTAAATGCTCTTATAGATGCACTACTTGCTTCTATAGTTTGGAAGCTATATATTGCCAACATTTCACCCTTTTATTGCCTTTCTATCTCCTATCTTGGAGGTATTTTCAGCCATCTACTATGCTATCATAGAGAATTTTTTGTGCATACTCCACCTTTATGGATTCCTTTACATCTTTCAATGTAAAATAACATTTGACATCTAATACCCACTCCATCTACTCAGGGCCTTTTTTATAAAGAACCTTTGCATTTCAACTTCATGGTTATTCTCAACATGCCTCAAAATCTCTATAGGATCTTTCCTCCTATAGGTCTCTCCCTACTTATCTTTGAGATATTCCCTCCTAATAGATTTTATTTCTACCTACACCATCATTTCCTATATTGCTTGAAACATGGAGGTTATCTCCATTTTCATTGAGACCTATAAATCAAGATCACATCTCATTTTTGCTTTTCACTGAGCCATCTTCTATGTTTCTCATTCTCTATTTATCTGCACTTATTGGATAACAACTTTATTTGGTACCTTCTACCAATACACCAATTGGAAGATGCTCATGCACCCTAATTATCTCATCATTGATGATATATCAACATCATAATCTATTTCACTTGATTCATTGTCAACCTATTTGATCTTTACCTACAAACTACCTTGTAATCAATAATTTTTTAGTGTTTTTTCCTCATTCATGCCTCTAAACTACTTCACATTCTATGATATGTCCTCATTATGATCGAATATCTCACTTACAATATTTTGTAAATGATTCACATCTCCATTCCAATAATGACCACATCAAGGATGGAAATATCTCATCTCTCACACAACACCCTTGAGTGTTACTTACAAATTCACAACTTACACTACCTATTTATGTTGTCTCCATCATAATCCTACATAGTTGCTTGAACTTAAGAACTTTTATCATAAAGTCTCACTTTGTGATCTTATGTACTCATCCCTTCTAAGGGTTCTCTTTATTTATATTCCACCAGCTTACTATCTTCCTACCTTAACATTGGTGAGTGATGTTATGCTAGTTTCCTTATGTTCAACCATCTACTAGAATTTTCTTTGCTATTTCATATCTCACATGTAGGTTTATCCTTTCTTCTTGCATCTATGAAGGTTCACTACCCTTATTTGATATCAAACTAGTGCCTATTGAGATGAGTTGTTTTGGTGAAGGGATGTAATAACCATGTAGCCTTCAAAGTTCCACGTAGTGGGTCGTGCTAATAGATGCTTTATTCCTTAACTTCAGATGTTATAATATAATATAGGCTTCACAAGTGTGCATTTATATCTTGGATTTTCTTAGTCTAGTCCTTTAAGTGTCTCTCTCTACTATGGTAACCTAAAGGTTATCCTATTCCTTTATATCTAGGGATAAAGTTTATCTTTTGTTCATTATGTACTATTGTATATACAAAATTGATCAAACATCCCTCTCTATCATCATTGTTGTGCTATAATCCATTAGTGTATGGTGACCTAGGGTTCTTAACCCTTCCTTTGGCACATACTCCATTATGAGCATAAGGACACATGTGATCTCTTTTAGGTTCTTCTAATGTGGCCTTGTCTCTATGAAAATAACTCCTACTCCTTACACACCTTAATGCACTCTTGTTGTCTCATGCAAAATGATATCCCACTTGCCGTCAATCATTTCATTCCAATAAAATTAGATTTATTTTTATCTTTCATCTATTGTTGCTTCCATGAAATAACCATAGTTTCCTCTATGGCATACACATATTATTTGTATATCCTTCTCCTCAATGCCTTTTGAGATCAACATTAGTTCCTACTCTTTAATCTTCTCAAACATCTATTTCTGACCTCCACACGACACCCATGTTAGCTCCTCTTACGCATTGCCTCTCATGGTAACAATCTCTTCTTTACTTTGGAGGTGAGGATTTGAAGGTTACCTTCTATGGATTTCAAGTTTTCTCCTCCATTTGAGATGGCCTTTTGGATGCACTACTTGGTTTTATTATTTAGAAGATATTTGTTGCCAACTTTTCACCCTCTTATTGCACTTCTATCTCCTCCTCTCTTGGAGATATATGCAACCATTTATTATTTTATCATAGGGAATTTTTTATGCATACTCCACCTTTATGGATTGTTGTACATCCTTCAATGTGAAATAACATTCAACATCTAAGACCCACTCCATTTACCTAGGGCCTTTTTCTTGGAGAACCTTTGTGTTTCAACTTCAGGGTTATTCTTAGTGTGCCTCAAACCCTATAACGCCCCATTTGGGATAGAATTAGAAATATTTGGATTTCCCAACAAACCCTAAAATAAATTCAATTTTTTTATTTTCTTTATTTCAAGCCCTAACCATTAAAAAAATTAGAATTTTGGAAATACACATTTAGGGCACAATTTGTAATATTTTCCACTCAAATATTCACCAAATAATTTATAAATAATACAACCTATTGAAATACCTTCAAATATGATTTTTATTTGCAATTAAATGGCTAGAAAATATAGTAAAGATACTAGCTAAATATGCATGCCCTACAAGTTAGGCTTTGTTTAGCCTTACAAATTACATTCCCAAAACCCAAGGAGGGGTCACTACCCTAGAAATGAGTCTTTTACCTTCTTCAACCACTTTATTACACTTATAGGGTTTCAAACCAACTCATTACCCTTCAACTCAGCTACACCCTTCTTTAAATTGTCATTCTTTACCACATCAAATCTATAATGGTGTTCAAAACACCTAAAACTATTGAATTAAGGTTGCCAACTATTAGATAAGGGTTTTCATACTTATTACAACCAAACTAATGAGGGTTTTTTTCCTCAATTGCATGAAGCTCAACAAATCATGCCAAAACTCTAGAATTTTAATTATAAAAAATAACATAACCCTCTTCAAATGAACCTCCTCTTTATTTTTATAACCTTTCCCACTCCAACCTCAAAATAGATCCTAACTAAGGGCTGACCTACATCAGAATAGAAAGCCCCCTTTCTTATGAAATATCAAATTAGAAAAGGAGTTACCAACAAATTCACTTTTGGTAACTAAATCATACTATTACTTTTATTTAAAATATTAAAAAATACTTTTAATTTTAATAATAATATTACTTTATTTTTTACAACAAGGACACTACAATTTGGCCTTCCCAAATTTGCTTTCTCTCAATCAAATTCAACTTTCCTCAAGTTCAAACTTAGCTTTGGTTAGAACTTTAATTATTCTTATCAATCACACCTTCAATGAAAAATTCCTTTTACAACATGGGTTTTCAAGCTTTTTAGGCCTCAGCTCTTTCCTTCACTATTTAGCAACCCTTCATTTTTGCAGCTGGATTATTATCCCTTATGAATCTTTATGTGATTTTTTTTGAGTGTGCTACTTGGCTTAGCCAAAAAATTTACCCATTTTTATTCTCTAACTCCCTATGAAACTCTTAATTACCTTCCTTCCATGCAAGTGGATTCTACATGGTCCATGTACTTGTGCAAAACTAGAGTTGGTTTGTTTCTCGCTTGACTGACTAGGTAAATTGACTTGTGATGCTCCTCCATCAAACTCCATAGGTAATTAAAATATGATCTCATACTTAAAAATAGTGTTGAAGTGGTAAAACTATATTTTTGATTGGCTTCCTTGACCATGGTGTTCCCATCCACCCAATGTGGCCTCTAAGTGGGCTCTCTCGGTGCTTCCTTATTTTTGAGACTTTCCTTGGGCCATAAACTATCTTCCTCTACCTAACTTTGATATGCTTGATCTTCCTTCCCTTTCTTCCATTAGAATTTTTTCACACACCTTTGTTTACTCTTATGGGTCCATGCCCACCTTCATCGCTTGTGTGCCTATGCCCACCTTCATCACTTGTGGGCCTATGCCCTCTTCAGTCCCCTATGGGTTTGTACCTAGTTTTGTCTCTCATGGGTTTGTTACCATTCTTGTTCATCCATCTCCTCCAAAATGACTTGATAGCTTTCCTCTCCTTACTTCTATGTGATTTTCACTTTTAATTTGTTATGTGTACTCTCTTATGTCGCCTATGGCTAGTTGGTATACTTGCATGTTGTTCATCCACATGTTTCTCACAAGGTATGTATGTATGGGTATTTTATGGCCCTTATCCTTCATTTATCTTTTCTTCTTTCCCTTTGTGGTATGGAAATATCTATGGTTTCCATTAAATACCACCTTTTCTTCTTCCTTTTTATCACACAATTCCTTCTATGTGCTTGGATTTATATCCCCTTTAGTCATTATGCCTAGTCAGTTTCAAGTTTCTAGTCTCCTACCTTGCTCCCAATAAGTAATAAATATTTTTCTTTATGCACAATGAAAATTTTATTAACCTGATTAGCTTAAAAGTGATTTTAACTAACCTATCATAGTAGCTCTTTCGGGTCATGTGCAAATAATGTTGCATGTTTGTTAGCTACTAGTGGATTTTTCTTCTCTCCTCATGCATCTTTGGATGCCTTATATGGATTTATGTCCTCTTCTCCTTCCCTTATCACATCTCTCCATGGTTTAATTCTATGTTGTCTTTGGGACAACTTAGGTTCAATTACACAATAACTTTTTATCTTGATCCTATTAGGATATAGGTAAATGCCTCCTACAGATAAATTTTCACTTTGTCATCTCTCTATCTTTGTGCCTTTGAAAATAAACATATCTTCTTCTTCACTATTATTCTTTAATTTATCCTATGTAGATTTTCCTTTGCCTTCCTCCTTCCTTGGCATAATATTGTTTAAATTAGTGCTCATGCTCTCTTTAGATGGTGCTCACTTTAGTGCCTTTATTTCCTCAAGCGCACCTTTAGCCAATTTGCCTACGATGCTCCAGCATAAGACTCCATAGGTAAGTAAAATTTAAGCTCCTTATTATAAGAAAGGTAGGATTTGTAGAACCACCTTTCTGGTCTGTTGCTTCAAGGTAATTAAAATGCAAGCTCCTTATTTCCCTTTCTTTATCTTGTGGGTTTGCACCCACCTCTATTTACTCTTATGGTCCTATTGCCACCTTTATCTCCTCTAGCTCTACACCTAGTTTTATGTCTCATGGTTCTTCACCCACTTTCATCTCTCGTGGGTCTAGGGCCACTCTTGTCCATCCACCTCCACCAAAATGTATTCATACTTTTCATTTACTTCCTTTTGTGAGCCTTTTGATTCTCCTCTATTATGCACACTTTATTTCTTCTATTTTCATGGCAAGTAGGTATACTTACATGATATAGTTCCTCATGTTTATCATAAGGTAGGTATATATAGATTCACCACTTCCCTTGTCCTTAATTTACCTTTGTTTGATTCCCTTAGTGTCATGCAAGTCTTTATGGGGTCTATCAACTCCTTGATTTTCTTATTCCTCTATTGTCACACACTTCACTATTTGTGGTTGGACTAATATCCCTTTCAAGCATTGTTCTTAGTAAGTTTCAAGATAATGGCCTCCTACCTTTATTCCAATCGAAACTGACTCCTTTTCCTTCCATGCAATTAAAATTACACCTCCTTGATTGACTTTGGGATGATTTTGGCTAACCCCTCTTTGTATCTCATCCATGTCATGTGCAAATAATGTTTTGTCTTTTTAGCTATAATTCAAATCTTCTCTACTCCTCATACATATTTTGATGCCTTTTATGGAGTTATGCCCACTTCTTCTTCCATTTATGTGTCTCTCTATGGTGCAATGCTCTATTGCCTTTGGGATAACTTAGGTTCTACTATAATTCACTACCTCTTTCTCTTCCTCTAATGGTTTAGGCAAATGCCTACATTAAATAGACTTTCACTCTTTTACCTCTCTATGTTTATGCCTTAAGAAGGACATATCTCTTTTATTGGGTTTTTGAGCTTGAATTTCACCTTTGAAACTTCTCTTTCACCTTATTCATCCCTTGGCACAATGTTGTAAGCATTTTCACTCAAGCTTTCTTTATCTAGTGATTACACCAACACCTCTATTTTCTTTGGCACACCTTTAGACCCATGCACATCAATTACATTTATAACTCACTCAACAAGTCCCAATTAATCTTTAGTCAACACTTATTATCCTTCTATAACATGTCCTATTACTTATTATTTTAGTGCTTCCTTCAAGGAAGTTTCTTTTGGTCAAAGGTCCTCTATAGCCTCTTCTTTCTCAGGCTCATTTTCCTTTGCATCTATGTCTAAAGGTTATCTTATATCCATCACATGTTATAGCATATGGATAATTTCTCCATCATCCATTTATGTTATTTTTGTTGTGAAATAATCTTTTTCTTTATGGGGATCTAGGGTTCTTAACCTTTTATTCAGTGCATCCCAATAACACTTGTGCTCTCTTAAGGGTTCTTCTTGTATACCCTTGTCTTTGTGTAAGATGCTCCTATACCTTACACACCTTCATATGTTCTCACTATCTCTAATAGAATGATATATACTTTGGCTTTACATATTACATTTTGTTTTAATCGAGTTTTTTCTTGGCTTTGCTCCTCTATTATTGCTTTGGTACATCAACCTCTTTTGCCATTCCTTCTTATGCAACTTATTTAGCCAATGTTCTCCTCAATGCCCTATGAGATAGGTGTTAGGTCCCACCTTTTTAATCTTTTTAATGTTTCCATGAAGGGATCCTTTTAACCTCCATGTTGTTCCCATGTTGGCTCTTGTTGTATGTCAGTCTTCATGGAAACATTTTATTATTAACTTTGGTGATGAGGCTTTATAGGTTACTTTTTGTGGCTTTCAAATCTTCTCCATTTGAGATGGCCTTTTGAATGCGCTATTTGGTTCAGTAGTTTGGAAATCATTTTTTCCCAACCTTGCACCCTATTCTTACCTTTCCATCTCCTTCTCTAATAGAGATCTCTCTATCCATCTATGGAATGATATCCACCCTTCCTTCACCTATTGTACTTCATTACAACTGAGTTTGTTCTTGGCTTCACTCCTTTATTATTGCTTTGGCACAACCACCTTATTTTCCTTTGCTTCTTATGGAGCTTATTTACTCAATATTCTCCTCATCACCTTTTGATATCATTGGTGGCTTCCACTTTAAATATTTTTAATGTTGGCTTCTACTTTTTAAGTTTATTTTAGGGAAGCTTCTCCTTGTCAAAATTCTCCTAGAGCCTTTCCTTCTTTAGGCTCATTTTCCTTTGTCTCTAGGGTTAAAGGTCATGTTATATCCATCATACACTACTTCATATCCATAATTTCTCCAACATCCCTCTCTATCATCATTGTTGTGCTATAGTCCACTAATTTATCTGGATCTAGGGTTCTCACCCATTCTTTTGGCACATTTTCCATTGTGAGCACAAGAACACATGTGTTGTCTCTAAGGTTCTTCTTATGTGACCCTGTGTCTGTGTAGACTACTCCTACACCTTGCACACCTTCATGTACTCTCATTGGCTCATGGAATGATATCCACCTTTCCTTCACTCATTTTACTCTACTACAATTGAGTTTCTTCTTGGCTTCACTCTTCTATTTTTACTTCTATGAAATACCCTTCTTTACATGTACATCTTATGCATATTTTTTATGTATCCTTCTCCTCAACACCTTTTGAGATCACCATTATCTCTTACTCTTTTATCTTCTCAAAGGGCTCTTTATAACCTCTACACTGCACCCATGTTGGCTCTTCCTATGCATTGCCTTTCATGGCAACACTATGTTCTTTACTTTGGGGGTGAGGCTTTAAAGGTTAACTTTGATGGATTTTGAGTTTTCTCCTCCATTTGAAATGGTCTTCTAGATGCACTACTTGCTTCTATAGTTTGAAAGCTATATGTTGCCAACATCTCACCCTTTTATTTCCTTTCTATCTCCTATCTTGGAGGTATCTACAACCATTTATTGTGTTATCATAGAGATTTTTTTGTGCATACTCCACCTTTAAGGATTCCTTTACATATTTAGTTGAAAAATAACATTCAACATCTAAGACCCACTCCATCTACTTGGGGCCTTTTTTCTAGAGAACCTTTACATTTCAACATCATGGTTATTCTTGGCATGCCTTAGAATCACTGTGGGCTCTTTCCTCCCATAGGTTTCTCCCTACTTATCCTTGGGAAATTTCCTCCTAATGGATTTTATTTCCACCTGCACCATCCCTTCCTATAGTTCTTTCAACATGGAGGCTATCTCCATTTTCATTGAGACCTACAACTCAAGGTCACATATTACTTGCTTTTCATTGAGCCATCTTCTATACTCCTCATTCTCTATCCATCTGCACTTATTGGATAACTTTATTTGGTACCTTCTACCTGATACACTAATTGAAAGATGCTCATGCACCTTTAATACCTCATGGTTGATCTATTAATACCATCATCTATTTCACTTGATTCATTGTCAACCCATTTGATCTTTACCTATAAACTACTTCATAATTGATAGTTTTTAGTGTTTTCTCCTCATCCATGACTCTAAACCACCTCACATTATATTGTCCTCATTATTATTAAATATATCACTTATAATAATTTTTTAATGCTTCACATCTCTATTCCAATAATGATCACGTCAAGTTTGGCAATATCTCAATTCTCACACAACACTCTTGAGTGTTACTTATAACCTCAAAACTCACACTACATTTTTATTTTGTCTCCATGGTAATCCTACACAGGTGCTTGAACTTAAGAACTATTATTTCAAAGTATCACTTTGTGATCCTATGTACTCATCCCATCTGAAGGTTCTCATTTCTTATATTCCACCTGCTCACTTTCTTCCTACCTTCATGTTGATGAATGATGCTATGATAGTTGACTCATGTTCAACCATTTATTATCTTTTTGTTTCTACTTCATATCTTGCTTGTAGGTTTATCCTTTCTTTTTGTATCCCTTAAGGTTCACCACCTTTCTTTGATATCAAACTAGTTCTAGTCAAGATAAGTTGTTTTGGTGAAGGGATGTATTAACCATGCAACCTTTAGAGTTCCATGCTTTAGATCATGATAATAAAGGATTTTATTCCTTAACTTCAAGTGTTAAAAGATAATATAATATTTTCAAGTGTGAATTAATATTTTGGCTCTTTTTGGTCAAGTATTTAGGTACCTCTCTCTACTATGATGTCCATAGACTATCATTCACTCATGACCATGACCATCATCCTAATAAAGTATCCTTCTTTGATTTAGAGCATAAAAAATGCTGGCCAAAGAACCATTTTTATAGTTGCCTAATTTTGGGTTACTTTACTTATTTCCCACATAATTGGTCTACAATTTCATTCAATGGGAGTCTACACAAGTTTGTAGACCCTAGAATTAGCATAGCCTTTTATAGACCTTGATCCATGCAAGTCTAAGTGTTATTAGAAGATATCGTCACAAAGTAGATCTTATTAGTTCAATTCCATGTGCCTATATTTTTTCTTTCCCTTGTGCTTCAAACTCTTTTTTCATGTGCCATCATCATCAAACACTATATACCTTAGAGTTATTTATCTATTTGAGTACATTATAGGGGCATTTATGTGCCCCTCAATTATGATTGCACACTATTCTAATGTGCTCCCTTTTAAATCTCAACTCTTTGCACCTCATTGTGTAACTTTCCCTATTCTCATGTAGCACACCTTCAATGAATAACTTATTTTGTTCTATGTTCCTTTTCCATCTATAGGTATCGGTTATTTCATGCATTATTACACAAGCCTTTACTTCTCCACCTTGATTCATATCCCTAGTGTGTCTTTAAGCACTTTGAAACTTTGTGTACACATTTCTTGCCTTAATAAAAATAGGTAGCCCTTATTATTTTCTAACCCCTTTCACAACTCTCAATCATATTCCTTTTGTGCACTCTATAACAACCTTTAAAAAGGTTCTATTGTTTAACCTACATATCTATAGTTGGTTTATTTTTAGGTGTTTGACTATATTTTTGTCTGATGCAAAATATCCAATTAACTTGGGATGCTCCTACATTAGACTCATAAGGTAATTAAAATATAAGATCCTTCTTACAAGAAGGGCTAGAGTGGTATAACCACCCATCTAGTTGGTTGCCTCAAGGTATTTAAAATGTAAGCTCCTTTTTTCCCTTTATTACTCTTGTCATACACTTCATTTTATGTGTTTAGACTAATATCCCCTTCAAGTGTCATTCCTAGTTATTTTTAAGTTGACGTCCTCCTACCTTACTCCCATTTGGTAGGGACTCCTTTTCTTTCCATGCAATTAAAATTTCACTCCCTTGATCAACTTTAGGCTGATTTTGGCTAACCCCTCTTGGTAACTTATCCATGTTGTGTGCTAATAATGTTGCATTTTTGTTAGGTACAAGTTGACTCTTCTCCTCTCCTCATGTATCTTTATATGCCTTTTATGGAGTTATGCCCAATCTTCCTTCCCTTCATGTTTCTCTCTATGGAGTAATGCTCTTTTGTATTTGGGAAAACATAGGATCCACTACAAGCCACTGCCTCTTTCTTTTCTTCCCCTAATACTTTAGGCAAATACCTACCACAAATAGACTTAGGCTCTTTTTCCTCTCTATGTTTGTGCCTTATGTAGATCACCTCTCTTTTGCATCATTATTGTGTTTAAATTTCACCTATGTAGCTTCTCTTTCACCTTCCTCATCCCTTGGCACAATGTTATTTACATTAGCTCTCAAGCTCTATTTAGTTGGTACTTGCACCAATGCCTCTATTTCCATTGGCACACTATTGGACCCATACACCTCACTCTCATTTTTGATTCATTGAATAACTCCTAGTTGGTTTCTAGGCAAATCTACTTATCCTACAACATCTTTTGCTTCTTTCATTATTTCCTTTAGGGAAGTTTCACCTAGTCCAAGGTCATCTAGAGCCTCTCCTTCATTAGGCTCATTTTCATTTGCATCAGGGGTCCTAGTGAAGGGATAAATTAACCACACAATGTTCAAAATTACATTTAGTGGATCATGATAAAAAATAATTTTATTCCTTAAATTTGGGTATTACAAGATAATATAAGCTTCATATTTGTATATTGAGTGTTCAACTCTACTTATTATAGTCCTTAGACATAGATCTAATTATCTCTCTTTCTTTTTACTATGGTGTCCTTAGACTACCATTCACTCATGACTATAAGCCTTCAACTATCTAAGAAGTTCTTTTTTCTCTTTATCTAGCCTAAGATAATTTTGTATCCCTTTATGGGATCAATCTAAAAAAGTTACTCCTTGGCTTTTGAGCATTACAAATTTGATACCAAGACCCCTTTTATAGTTGCCTAAGCTTTGGTTGCATCATTGAATTCCAATGCAATTAGCTAACATCATTTAATTTGGCTTTATGTAAGTCTAAAAAACTACCCTAGATGTAGCATAACCTTTTATGGACCTTGAGCTACATAAGTAGATCTTGTTAGTCCCTTTTATTGTCACATAATTTGTAGTACTAGCCTAGCCAAGGAAATGCTAACTCTATGTCCTCATAACTAATTTATATCTAGCTATCTTCTACTTATGTAGGCTTGTATCAATTGCCCTATGTTGAGATTTTTGAATGCCTTATACCTCAAAATATCCTCCTTTTGATGCATTATTATAATTACACATTGAGTACATTAGAAATCCTTCATTGGTTGATTATGTTCTAAGCACATTTGAGCACCCCTCGAATGTGATAGTGTACTACTCTAATGTGATCCCTTCATAAGATCAACTCTTTATGCATCTATTGCTCAAGTTTGAACTTATCTTTGGTTACAACTTTCCTTGGTTTTGTGAAGCATACCTTTAGTGAATAACATTATGTTGGGTGAATATTTTATTGGCCAGCTAACTGGTGACCACAATAGTTCCTATCACCATAACATAGGGAGATGGGTCATCCTAGTGTGCAGATTTACTACATCAACAAGGGACAAATATCTCCTCTCATCAAGGGGAGGTTCCCTATTAAATATACAGAGGCTATATAGTATATATATAATAAAAAAGTAAGACATAGGGGTTGGATATTCCATCCATCTCTCTTCTTTCAGAGATGATGCTCATAGATCAAAGGAGAAATCTTAGATGATTGGTGAAGGTAATTCTCTTCTCTTGGAAGTAACATTTAGACAAGAGCCAGATGCCTTTTTGGATAGTAGAAATCTTGGTGAAATGATAGAAGGCACTTCTCTTCTTTTAGAAGTGTTTGTTCTTGCAAACAACAGGAATCTTTCTAGTACTAAATGGTAACCAAAAGTGCAGAGTAACCAACAGCCTGAGATGTAGCGCAAAGTCTCCACCTTGACTACCCAAGAGTGAGGTACAAAGAAAAATGGGGGAAAAATTTTATCCCAAGGTCCTTTACACAAAAATAGAAAATAAACACACACTAAAGACAACTATGACAGTGCAAAGTCTGAAAGTAGCTAGCTTCAGGACACCTTCCTAATTACTTTTGATAGTTATGCTTGTTAGATCAAATAAACAAGAATGCTTTCAGAAGATAGACATAAGAACAATACCCTAAAGTAGCATAAGTTATAATATCATAAAGTCTACAAGTCACTTTCTCATTCAAATAAAATAATATGAACTACAATCTGAGCTCAAAGTCTCAATTTTTGCCTTTCAATTTAGGCAGATTTTTTGCTTCCGGTAATGGGAAGATCTCCTTTACAAATGAGAGATATTAAAATATTATAGCAACTACGCAAGGATTGGCACTTTTTTCCATGGGATGGCCCATGCTACAGTCAATGTCTTTAATGCACCTTCAATCCTTTTTGGAGAGACCATGCTGAGAACAGTGCGCTACCATAACTATGGCATGTCCCTTCATCTAATATGTCTCTTCCTTGGTATGGACCATCTGGTCCTTTTCCAATTTGTCTTTACTTCATGGAAGAAAAATAGGCTGCATCCTTGGTTTGGTGCACTCAGAAGTCTACTCGATCCACTGTTTCACCTACTGGAAATAACTCTTTCAAAGATATTTCTAGTCCTTTGCATTGATCTTCTCTTCCTTATAGAACTTTGAGTCTTCAGGCTCTCTTTTTAGTCATTCACTTCATTCTTTCTTTAAATTCCATGCTTTATTTGAATTTCCCTATATATCCCTTTAAATTTGACGTCCATAAGACCATCAATGGTTGCCAGTTGCTTGAACCATGTTGAACCTTGAACCCATTAAACCATTGAAAGTTCATTGATTCATCAGTTCATTCTATCTCTTTTATTCTATCGCTTATTGGTTCAATCACTTCTTCATCCCTTAGTTGAACCATCTATTGAACCACTTGTTTTCTACTTTTTCCGCTGCCTTTGAACCTTTTGAACCTATGAACCATTGAACTTTGAACTCTTTCGGTTCAAGGTTCAATCAGTTCATTGGTTCATCTTGTGTCTCGCTCAATCACTACTTCCTTTATCTTTCTAAGCTCTGGTTGAACCTTTTAGCCTGTGAACTCATTGAACTTTTTGGTTCAATAGCTTAATGGTTCAATTGGTTCATTCAGTTCATCCTTTGAAGCCCTTTTTGTCGAAGTCTTTGGGGGGTCCTTTCTATGTCTTTGACAAGTGGCAAGTTCCATTGTTATGAAACTCATTAGAAACTTATAGAAAATGGGATCCATGACATGTCTTACCTGAGCAACTTCAAAAGGGGAATGCAGATTCAAACACTTGTCACATTCTATTGAGTCATAACAAGACACATGACATATTATACTTAACTTATAGAAGCTTTAGAAACCTTTTAAGAGTCCTATGGAAGATGACACGTGGTGGCTTCCACTCTACTTTATAATGGACAAGTGGCAACTTCCACTGCACTTTGTCTTTATTTATCAGGCACTTTTCTATGGGCTTTTCTCTTCAGTCGAACTTTTCCTTTGCTTTCTTTGGAATCTCTTCCTGGGTGAATTCCTTCAGACAAAATGTCTGAAGGAATTTTTTTGAACAATTTGTCTGAAGGACTCTACTTTTCATTTTTCCTTGTTCATTTTTTTGAAAGAGTTTACTTTGTTCATTTTGGCTTGCAGCCCTCCACAAGGGCACTTGACTTGATTCACGGCCCTCCACAGGGGCATTTTTTCCTTCGATCATGGGGCAACCCCTTGAACCTGTTGATTGAACTAACTAATTAAACCATCTTTGGTTCAATGGTTCAATGGTTTAACCTATTCATTCTTCATTATTTGGCTTTCTTTTTGATCTATTTGAATCAAGTGCATTAAACCAATGGGTCGTTGAACCCATTGAACCATTGAACCAACATGGTTCAAGGTTCAATGGTTCAATGTGTGTTAAGTGTTTTGAAGCCATGGAACTTTGAGGCGGTTGAACTTTGAACCTTTGACAAATGCACTGAACTCCTATTGATGATGTTGAACCTTTGAACCCATTGAACCTGTTGAACTAAAATGGATCAAGGTTTAATGGTTCAATGGTTCAATTCTTGCTTAGAAGCTTTCTGATGGATGCTTTGGTTAAACCTTGGTGTTGAACCAATCCTAAAAATGACTAAGTGCTAGAAACTTGTTCTTTTGAGAGATTTTCTTCTTTCCTATAGAGTCTGTAGAAATCAACCTATGAAGCCCATAGAACTTGGCCCATAGAGTCCATAGATTCAAGCCTATAGAGTCTGTAGATTCAAGCCTGTAGAGTCTATAGATTCAACCCTATAGAGTCTGTAGATTTCTGAGAAAGCTTTGAAAAATGAAGAACCTTAATGCTCAAAGCAATTTTTGAAATGGGAAGAGAGGATTTTGGTCTGTAGGACCAAAATAGTTCAAATGTTGTCCCAAAAATGAGTGATATTTTTGGGGTATAATAGCTGGCTGTAGTTGGGGAACTTCCTTCAGTTGAAAACTTGTAATAGCTGAGGGGAGTAGAAACAAGAATCTCTGGTGCCTTAAAGTATGCCATTGGGCTATGGAGTCATGCTACCCAAAAAATAAAGGTGCCAAAAATGAAAATGAAAAGCACAAAATAGAATTAAAGACTATAGAAATATACATATGTAAAGATGATCTTATCTGATGCCTCAAGATTTGAAGCATTTCAAATGCCACCCACTTTGAGATAGTGAAAATGGTGTGCCATCCTAATAAACTAACAGGAAACCATTTTTCCCCCAAAAATGGTGACGGGTGAATGGAACTCTCCACCAAGAAACCAATTTTTGGCATCTTCCTCTTGGCTCTTTCTTCTTGCTCCATGGCAAGATGTGGTGTTCTCTTTGAAAATTATAACTCCTTGCTCTCTCTATGAAGAGTTCCTTTTGCTGACTTTGGAGTACATTAGTATGGTCCACTACCATAGCTTATTGTTTTGTTGGTTCAGTCTAGCACATGTTTTGATTGTTAGCATCAAACTCCTGACAAACCATTAGCTCAGCATCTCCTTTGGTGTGAAGGAGTTTGACCTCTTCATCTTGAGTAGTTTTCAATCTGAGCAACAGAGATCCACATCTAACTATGAAAGAATTATTGCCATCAGATTCCAAGATCCAAGCATCATCAGAAGCTTATCTTCTATCAAATTTCTCTTCATGAGAGATGGAAGATCCTTCTTGATTTGTATTGTGCCCTACCAATTTTTTTGATGCCTTGTTTGGATGAAATCTTGGATTATCAGCTACAGGACTTTCATCAACTAGGACATGAGCATCCTCTATGGTCAAGAAGTAATTACCCCTACTTAAAGGCTCAAATAGAATTTGAGTAACAGGGGCTGACATTTGGGTAACCACAATCTTTGCCTTAGATAGGTCTACACCTAGTTCTCCACCAATGTTTAATTGCTCAAGATTGGCTTATAGGGATTCAAACTCAGTCATTTAAATTTTAGATTTCTTGACATGATCAATAATGGCAAATGACTGAGATGGACTTGGAAGAGAGGATGGGAGTTCATCCTTTTGTTCTTGGGAGGGGGAGGACTGATATGCAAATTTGAAGTAGAAGGTGCAGAGATGTTCAATGTACTTACTTCTTTGGAAATCACTAGGTCCTTTGACTAGAAAGGAAGAGGGATTCTCTGCTCAGCAATTGAAATTATTGGTTGGGGTTTCTCCTCTATCTTCTCTTTGTCAGCCTGCTAGGTTGACTAATTCTTAGACTTGGTGAATATTGTGTATGATCCTTCGACTGCTTCACCTTCACTTCTGGGTTCATCCTAGAAATTTAAGAAACTAATGTGGGAGTCACTAGCTAATTCTTCTAGATCCTCCCTAAAGAGATCAGTGCCATTTTATTGCTCAAACTCAGATTGGAAATAGGAAACATGTTCTATTTCTAGATATCCAACTACTGAGTTAGTTGGAGGTGCTTCAAGGGTAAGGTTCCTCTATGGGGGAGGAAGATGATTTGGTAGCCCTTGACTTTTGGTAGTGTTGCCTTGATATGGTTGATTAGGGAATGTCCTCCTTGGTATATCTTTATATAGAGGAGTAGAAGACATACCTTGTGCCATTTTCCTTTTCAAGGCTAGCAATTCATTTGCCAGGTTTTGTACCATTGGGTCAGTGGTGATTATGGGTGAGTATTTAGAAGATGAAGCAGGTTTGCCTATGTTAGGATCTATTCTTATATTTCCTACCAAGTTAAGGTAATCTTTTAGCTCAGTAGCCAAGTCTTGAGTAGCAACAAGGTCTATGTGTCTAGCTCATCTCAGCAAGAAACTCACTTTAGGTAGCTATGAGTTGATGAAGAAACACTTGAGATTCTAAGGTGTCAGCTGGGCGATCATGGGAATCCTGTGCCTCAACTTGTCAAACCTAGAAATGAAGTCCCTCATAGGTTCATGGGGCTCCTTCTTCATTTGGGTGAGCTGGGCCAGTAAGGCATGTGCATCTTTTGTGGGCTTGAACCTTGCTTCAAACTTGGCTTTTAGGGTATTCCAGTCTGTCACTGATTGAGCCTATAGATGGTAGAACCACTCTGCAACATCACCTTATAGGGTCTCCATAAAAATCCTGACTACCATGTCTTCAAATTCCACCCCTATCACACCACAAGCTATGTTGAACACTGTAATGTGTTCATCAGGGTGAACTCTCCCATCTCTAAAGAATTTGGGGAAGTTCTTTCTTGAGTTGCATGGAAGTTCATGTAGAGGTGGAGTCAAGTTGAGTGGGCCAAATGAGTTACCCCAAGGGCCTTAAACTACCATGACTTAATTATGAAAAATAGAGATAACAAATCTAGGTGGAGTGGCTAGATTATAGAACAAAAATGGAAAAGAATTGGCCCTGATTTAGCTTGAGGCTTCAAACTACGCACTCTTTCCCAGCAGCTCTAGTTTTACAGACCAAATAAAATAATGGAGATGGAGTAAAATGGTAAGGCTATAATGATAATGGGTAAGACATATAATAGAGTCACCAGAGTCTATAATGGATAAGGGTAGGGACTGATTCAATCTTAAACTTGAGGCTTCAGACTACACGTTCATCCCCATCAGAGTCACTGAAAATTGTTGCACGAGGCTAGGGAGGAAAAATTAACAATGGGAAAGCACTGGAGTAGTTCGTTCTTCCATAGTGGAATGCATGGATAAGGTTATAATGATAATGGGTAAGACATAGGTGATGTTTCAATTTGAAACCTGAGGTTTCAAATTGCATAAAATTACTGTGTCCCTAGCAGAGTCACTAAAAATTGTTGGGTGAATATTTTGTTGGCCAGTTAACTAGTGACCAAAATAGTTCCTATCACCATAGCATAGGGAGATGGGTCATCTTGGTGTGCAAATTTACTACATCAACAGGGGACAAATATCTCCTCTCATCAAGGGATGGTTCCCTATTAAATATATGGAGGCTATATACTATATATATAAGCAAAAAGTAAGACACAGGGGTCAGATATACCATCCATCTCTCTTCTTTCAGAGATGATGCTCACAAATCAAAGGAGAAGTCTTGGGTGATTGGTGAAGGTACTTATCTTCTTTTAGAAGTAACATTTAGCCAAGAGCCAGATCCCTTCCTGGATAGTAGAAATCCTAGTGAAATGATAGAAGACCCTCTTCTTCTTTCAAAAGTACTTATTGTTGCAAACAATAGGAATATTTCTAGTAGTAACTGGTAACCAAAAGTGTAGAGTAACCAATAGCCTGAGATGTAGTGCAAAGTCTCCACCTTGACTACCCAAGAGTGAGGTAAAAATAATAATGGGGGCACAAATTCATCCCAAGGTCCTTTACATAGAAACAAAAAATAAACACACACTGAAGACAACTATGACAATGCAAAGTCTGAAAGTAGTTGGCTTTAGGACACCTTCCTGATTATTTCCACTAGTTTTGCTTGTTAGATAAAATAAAAAATAATGCTTTCAGAAGATAGACATAAGAACAATCTCTTAAAGTAGCACAAGTTATAACAACACAAAGTCTGCAAGTCACTTGCTTTCTCATTCAAATAAAATAATATGACTACAATCTGAGCTCAAAGTCTCAGTATTCGCCTTTCAATTTGGGTAGAGTTTTTCTTCTGGTAATAGGAAGATCTCATTTACAAATGAGAGATATTATAATCTTATAGCAACTATGCAAGGATTGGCACTTTTTTCCATGGGATGGCCCATGTTGTAGTCAACATCTTCAATGTGCCTTCAGTCCTGTCTGGAGAGACCATGCTGAGAATAGTGCACTACCATAATTATGGCATGTCCCTTCATCTAATATGTCTCTTCCTTGGTATGGACCATCTGGTCCTTTTCCAATTTTTCATTACTTCATGGAAGAAAAATAGGTTGCATCCTTGGTTTGGTGCACTCAGAAGTCTACTCGATCCACTATTTCACCTACTGGAAATAACTCTTTCAAAGATGTTGTCTGCTAAAAATAACAGTCATTTTTGGAAGAACATTTGAATTATTTTGGTTCTACAAACCAAAATAATATCTTCCATTTTCAAAATTTGTCTTAGATATTCAGATTTCTCATTTTTAGAGCTTCTCAGAAAATCCATAGACTCTTATAAGCAGTTTTTAGTCAAAAGAATTGATTTTCAACATTTATTCATTTTCTGAGAAAAGTTCAAAGTTCAGTCACTTCAGCAAGTTCATCGACTTCCAAACATTTGGTCAAATCAAAATAACTTGAACTATTAAACCATTAAACCAATTGGGTTCAAAGGTTTAATGGGTTTAAAGGTTCAGTAGTCAGTTCAACCAAAGGAATAGTTTAATAGTCAGTTTAATCAAGTAGTTCAATGCTTTATTTCACTCAGATGGTTCATTTCCTTTGTTTCAGTATCTTTTGGTTCAATCATTTGGTTTTTCAGTTGGTTCAAGGCTTTCTAGTTCAACGGTTCAATAGTAAGTTCATCACTTTTTGGTTCAAATGCACTTGGCATGCTTCATTGAACCTTTGAACCAAATGGTTCAACATCCAAGTTCAACAAACTTCATGACTTCTATAGGAATTTTCATCAGCAAACAATTAGCAGTAGGTTCAACATTTGGTTCATCTTTTGTTTCAACTTCAAATAGTTCAAAGATGGGTTCAATCAAGCAGTTCAATGCTTTCATTAGCTTTGCTTCAAAGGCTTGGCGCGCTTCATTGAACCTTTGAACTGGTTCAACAAAGGTTCATTGACTAAGTTCAAAGGGATGGTTCAATGCTAAAAGAACTTTTTTGAAGGACAAGTGTCCTTGTGGAGGACACTTCATCAACCAAAACATCCTTTGACTTGTTCAAAAAGACTTGGCAGAATGAATTTCACCCAGACATTTTGCCCAAAGAATTTGACCTGAACTTTTTGTCTATGGGAATTTTTCTCAAACTTTTTGTTCACGGGAATTTTCCCTGGGGAAAATATCTGTGAGAATGTTCAAAGGGAATATCCCGAGGAAAACCTTGGGGGAAATTTGCGAATGGCTCAAGGAAAAGCCTGGTGGAAAATTGCAAAGGGTTGACAAAAGACTCCAAAGGATCATTTCTCAAGGCCCGAAAGGGAAAAGTCCAATCTAGAAAAGTGCCAAGTGGAAAGATAAAAGAAGACCAAGGGGTGATGCATCTGAACACATCAAATTCAACACAGTCAAGTAGCTGTTGGAAACATAGTGATAGACATGTAAACATCAATTTCAAAGATAGTAAAATAGCCATTGATTCTTTGATCCACATAATAGAATACATTCATAATTTTCAAGGCCAAGACTAAAAAAAAGTAGGGAAGAAACAGAAAAACAAATTAAATCCAAGACCCGATTCAATTAGCCGAACAAGGAGGGATGATGAAGATAAGATCAGATTACTAGGTGGAACATTGGAAGTTACAAACTTTCAATAAGCATGACTTATTTCCTTGCATTGATAAAATCAAATGGGGAAAGTAGCCCTAAGTTCTAGCATGTCTCCTTAATAGATTTCAATGAAAATTGATGTATTGATTGTTCCCAAGTCCTTTTTGAAGAGGCTATATAAGGGACATTCTTCTATTGTAATAGGATATTCTTTTTGATAATCTGAATGAAACTCTACCAAAATTGAGAGGCATCATTGAGACTTTGTGCTCAGTTTATTTATCATATTTTGTTAATGAAAACAAGGGACTTTTTCAGACTTTGTGCTATGATATCTTGTTTGTTTCATTGATTTAATAAGTAGGATTAGTAAATTTGTTAAGAAGGTGTCTTGGAGAATCAACTATGGAGAGACTTTGTGCCCCCATAGCTGCCTTCAGTGTGTTTGTATTTTCATTATTGTGTAAAGAACTTTGGAAAGACTTTGAGATTTCATTGTTCTTCATATATCACTCTTGAGTATTTCATGTGCAGACTTTGTGCTGTGTCTTGATTTTTTGGTTACCATATTTTAGTCATATTTTGCTTTTATTTCCACGAGTATTCTTGTGGCTGGTTGAATAGTTCTTTTGAAAGAAGAGGAGTGATGTCTGTCGTTATCTTGAGTTCTTCCTTTGTTTTGTATACATCATCTCTGAAGAAAGAGAGATGGATGTCTGGTCTTACCCTTGAGTATTATTTTCTATTCATATATATATATATATATATATATATATATATATATAGCATATCCACAGGGAACCTCCCCTTGATGAGAGAAAAGAGAAGTCTCCTTCTGATGTGATAAACTTACACATTAGGATGACTAATCTTCTTGCTTTGGCTAATAAGACCTATTTTGTTTACCAATACATTGATAGACAAAATATTCAACCAATAGTTTTTGGTGACTCCATTGGGGATTTACCCATTATCCATGTATAGTCTATCCATTCCATTCAACTCCACACCACAGGAAAAGAATGCACAGTTTAAAGCCTCAAGATTTAACTGAAGCAAAGTAAATTCTTTTCAAATTTTGTTTTACAAATATGGTAGATTTAAGATATACATGAAGCCAAAGAGCTAAAGGTGTCATTGATCATGTGTTCGAGCTAGTATAACAAAGTGATTTTGATCTGTTTCCTTCACCATCTTGTCTGTAACGAACCAAGAGCTTCTCTCTTACTAAAGTTAGGTCTCCATTACCAGGCAAAATATCAACTTCTACTATTAATAAAGCTTTGCCTATAATTACCCCATTGAGATTTGTTATCCCTCCTTTTCAGCACCTTATAATGGCAGTTCAAGGTCCTTGGGGTAATGCATTTGGCCCTCTCAATCTTACTCCTCCTCTACATGAACTTCCATGCAGTTTTAGGAAGAATTTCCTAAAATTCCATGGTGATGGGAAAGTTCATCCTAATGAACATATTGCAGCATTCAGTATAGCTTGAGGAGTAATTGGGGTAGAGTTTGAAGATGTAGCAGTCAGGCTATTTGTTGAAACACTACAAGGTCCTGCTGCAGATTGGTTTTATCATTTACAGGCTCGATCTGTGACTGATTGGAATACTTTGAAAGATAAGTTTGAAGCCAAATTCAAACCTGTAGAAGATGCACATACACTTCTGGCTCAACTTACACAAATGAAAAAAGAGCCACATGAGCCTATGAGAGACTTCATAGCTAAATTTGACAAGTTGAGAAATAGAATTCCTATGATTGTCAGACCTATAGTTGAGAATCTTAAATGCTTTTTCATTAATTCTCAGCTACCTGAAGTTAATTTCCTCTTGAGATGTGCTGGCCAAATAGATCTCAAGGTAGCTCAACTTTTGGCCACTGAAGTAGAAGATGATCTCATATTAGCAGGGAAAATAAGAAGAGATCCCAATAGAAATAGAGCTTCATCATCATTTGAATTTGCATCTACAAGCACCACAAATCCAATGGTGTAGAAATTAGTGAATGAGATCCTTGCCCTCAAAAAGTAAATGGCTCAAGGAATGTCTTCTACTCCTACATACAGAAGAACATTCCCAAATCAGTCATATTAGGGCAATGTTGCCAAAAACCAAGGACAACAAAATCGTCTTCCTCCTCCACAAGGAAAACTTGCCTTGGAAGCTCCTCCAACTAATTTAGCAATGGGATATCTTGAGACAAAATCTGATTTTTCTTATCAACCTGAATTATATCAAGAAAATGATGTTGATATCATTGAAGACAGTCAAGAAGAATCAGCTGGCGACTCCCACATTGGTTTCCTAAATTATCAAGATGAACCTAAAAGGAAAGGAGAAGCATAAAATGGATCATATGTAGTGTTTACTAGGTCTAAGAAGCAATTAGTCTAGTAGGCTGATAAAAGAAAGACAAAAGAGCAATCACAGCCAGCAATCACAATTGCCAAGCATGGGACAGTTCTGCCCTTTCAACCAAAAGATCCAGTAATCACTCAAAAGGTAAATACATCTGTTGCACCTTCCCCTTCTACTTCTAATTCATAAACTAGTATACCTCCCATCCCTTCTAAAACTCAGAAAGCTAAAGTACCTTTCTCTGTACCTAGTTTGATTCAGACATTTGACATAATTGATCATGTCAAAAAGGCAAAAATACAAATGTTTGAATTTGAGTACTTACAGTCTAATCCAGATCAATTGAATAAGTTGGTCCAATATGTTAAAAATCAGACTATCCCTATAGTGCAAAAGGCCAAAAAAGTGACTTTTGATTCTCCAATAAATATGCCTAGTCTAAATAATCTGATTATTACTCCTCCAACTACTTCCAGAAAAATATAACCCTTCTATGTTTCCCTATTAATCAATGGCCACAAGCTGAGTAATTGTGTAATAGATTCAGGTGCATCTAACAATGTCATGCCTACCAAAGTCACTGAGTCTCTTGGTCTCACATTGACCAAGACATTTGGCAGATGTTTCTCCATAGAGAACAAACAAGTGCCATTGTTGGGGTAGATCAAAGATGCTCAATTTGCATTTGCAGCCTTTTTGGACAAGAGGATTAAAATGATTGTATTAGTGGTTGAAGTCCCAGCGTCTTATGGTATTTTACTTGGATGGAATTTTTGTAAGGATGTGGGAGGAGAGCTAAAAATGGATCTATCTGAGGTAAGGATCCCTGTACAAGGCGTGATGAAGATATTACTTCCTAAAAAGGAAGCAAAGTATGTAGTCACCAAGACATGAGCTCCTGAAGCTCAAATCATTCTTGAATCTGTAGGTATGGGTAATTAATTTTTATATACAGATCATGAAGAAAGACTTGCCATCTCTGATGAGGAAAAATCTAAAGTAAAGCCAATGTCTGATGATATTTGGACTCTAGAACTTGACGGTAGTTGTTCCTCTTTTGGTTTTAGAGCTGAAATTGTTTTGATATCTCTTCAAGGAGATATATTCCCTTCATCATATAAATTACAGTTCAGCAACATAAATAATATAGTTGAATATGAATCATTGTTTCTAGGCATGAAAGCTGCTCAAGAAAGAGACATCAAGTGTCTTCATGCTAAAGGGGATGCCGAATTAGTGGTCTACTAAGTGAGAAATTCATATCAGACTAAGAATGAAAGGCTACGCCATTACCGTAATCTTGTTTGGGATCAAATTGAAAGCTTTGATGCTTTCAACATTTCTTCCATTCCAAGAGAATCCAATGATAGAGCTGATGCACTTGCTATTTTAGGAACTCTTTTAATTCCACATTTTGATTTTAAAGAAGCCAAATATACCATTGAGCTGATCTATAGGCTGAGTGTTCTTGATAATGTTGATCATTGGCAAATTTTCAATGATGATAATCAAATCATTGCCTTTTTAGAAAGAAAAGACAATTTTGAACAACTATATTTTGAAGATAGCAAATCTCAGAAGTCTGAATTAATTTCTGAATCTAGTTCAGACGTAAATGAAGAGTTTATACAACTGAAAGGAAATAAAATTCCTAAAGGCTTGGTTTCTCTCAAAAATCTATTTGACAAGCATGATAGATTCGTCAAGCAACAACAAATAGATTCAAATTTTTCTCAGATATTTGACCAAGTGAATCTTACCAATAAAGAAAATCCAAAAATGGTCAACATTGGTAAGTGTTGTACACCTGAAGAAAAATTCAAATTTACTTCTTTGCTTTGTCAATACATTGATGTCTTGGCATATTCATACGAAGATCTGAAGTCTCTCAGTCCTGATGAAATATGTCATCATATTCCTCTCAAGGCTGATTCAATGCCTTACAAGTAGAAATCTAGACAATACAATTCGAAGATTTTAGGTATAATTATGTCTGAGATTCAGAAAATGTTAAATGCTAGAATTATTTTTCCAGTCCATCATTCTACATGGATTGCAAATATAGTTCTTGTAAGGAAGAAAAATGGTGAAATCTGCATTTGTGTTAATTTACAAAATCTAAATCAGTCTTCTTTGAAAGACAATTACCCTTTTCTAATCATGGACCAAGTGCTCCAAACAATAACAGGATCAGAAATGTTATCAATGTTGGATGGTTTCTTAGGCTATAACCAAGTTGAAGTTGCTAAAACTGATCAACACAAGACTGCATTCATCACACCTTGGGGTAATTTTGCATACAAAAGAATGCCTTTTGGATTAATAAATGTTGGTGCTACCTTTCAGAGAGCTATGGATATGGCTTTTAAAGATGAAATTGGCAAATTCATAGTTGTATATCTTGATGATTTAACTGTCTTTTCAAAGCGTTGATCTGATCATATGCGTCACTTGCAACAAGTGTTGGAACACTGTCAGGAAAATGGTATTTCTTTGAATCCTAAAAAGTCTATTTTTAGAGTGACAGAAGGAAAACTCCTTGGACACATTATGTCCAAAGAAGGCATAAAGATTGACTCAGACAGAGTCAAGTCTATTCAAGAGCTAAATTTGCCTGCAAGTAAGAATGTTGTTCACTCTTTCTTCAGAAAAGTGAATTTCTTATGGAGATTCATCCTTGAATTTGCTGAGAAGACAAGACACATTGTAAATATGATGAAAGGAAAGACTACCTTTAGCTGGACCAAAGAAGGCAAAGCAACATTTCAAGATATCAAAGTCACTATTGCTCATGCCCCCACCTTGGTCTGCCTAGATTACCACAGAGATTTCACTATATATAGCTATGCATCTGAGCATACTCTTTCAGCTATTCTTGTTTAATAAGATAAAGAAGGTATGGAATCTCCCATCTCTTTCATGAGTTGCCCTCTAAAAACTCATGAATTGAAGTATTCGAATATAGAGAAGCATGCCTATGCCTTGGTAAAAGCAGTTAAACACTTTCGTTTCTATATTTTGATTTCACATACTATTGCCTTAGTTCTTGACAGTACAGTCAAGTCTATTTTAACTCAGGAGGAGTTTGACACAAAGAGAGGTAATTGGATTGCAAAGATCCAAGAATTTGATCTAGATATCAAGCCAACAAAGCTAGTTAGAGGTAAATGTCTTTGTCAATTAATGGCTGATAATAAACTAGAAGATACACAACTTGAAGAAGCTGAAATAGACAATATGCCAACAGTCCTTTTTGTTTCTACTACCAATGAATGGTATTTAGATATTGCCTATTTTCTAACTTATGGAGAATGTTCTGCTCATCTGTCTTACAAAGAGAGGGAACCATCAGATTGAAAGCTGTCAATTTTGTCCTTTGGGACAACGGCCTGTACAAAAAAAACATAGATGGAGTTTTTCTTCGTTGTGTAGATAAAGAACAACAGACCCAGCTCTTGAAATATTTCCATAATCTAGCTTGTGGAGGACATTCTTCTGCTCTTGTGATAGCTCACAAAATTTTGAGAGCCAGATATTATTGGCTGACTCTTTTTCAAGATGCACATAAATGGGTAAGGAAATGTGAACTTTACTAGCAATTTGTTGGAAGACCCAAGTTGGTTGCTCTACCTCTTAAGCCAGTAATCATAGAAGAACCTTTGCAACAGTGGGGACTCGATTTTATTAGGACAATAAATCCATCATCAAGCACTGGACATGATTGTGTCCTTACAGCGACTAATTATTTCACTAAGTGGGTAGAAGTAATCTCGACAAAGCATGCTATCTCAGAAGTTGTATGCAATTTCTTGAAAGAGAACATCATTTCTAGATTTGGAGTCCCACTCAAAAATTGTTACTGATAATGCAGCTTGTTTTACCTCTCAAAAAATCACACAATTCTATTTTTATTATGGAATTATGCTTTCTCATTCTTTTGATTATTTTATGCAAGGGAATGGACAAGCTAAGTCTAACAATAAAAATTTGGTAACTATTATCAAGAAACTTGCAGATAAAAATAAAAGGACATGGCACAAAGCATTGGTAGAAGCTCTATGGGTTGACATGATCACATCAAAAAGGGCAATTGGTATGTCTCCTTTTCAACTTCTCTATGGTATTAATGCTGAGATACCAATCACTTCAGAGTTACCAGCCTTGAAAATGGTGAAGGCTATTGAAGATCAGACATATGAGAGTTCTCTTGATAAAAGAATCATGTACCTGACTCAGCTAGAAGAACAAAGAACTATGGTGGTGGACAAAATTGTTGTTCTTCAAAATCTGATAAAGAAACTTTTTGATCAGAAAGCCAAAAATCATGATTTTCAAATTGGGGATAAAGTCTTGCTATGGGACAAAAGAAGAGAGCCAAAAGGGATGCATGGAAAGTTTGAATCCCTTTGGAGAGGCCCATTCACAATTCATCAACACATGGGTGAAAATAGATTTTTGTTAAAATACCAAGATGGCACACTCTTTTCTCTACCCTATAATGGGCAGCATTTGAAACACTTCAATTCTTGAAGTGTCAAATCATTACCTCTGTATATATGTATACTTGTACAGTTTTAATTTTTGTTTTGTTTTATTTGTTTTTGTTTTTGTTGCCTTTAATTTCTAGAAATCATGACTCCAAATCCAAATGGTACACTTGAAGACATTGGAGTTTTTGAATTCTACTCCTTCCAATTCATTTTACAATTGACAGAAGTTCCCCAATTGGAGCCAGTTGTTATCTCCTAAAAATAACTATCATTTTTGGAACAAAATTTAAATTATTTTGGTTCTATAAACCAAAATAATATCTTCCATTTTCAAAATTTGTCTTAGATATTCAGATTTCTCATTTTTAGAGATTCTCAAAAAATCCATAGACTCTTATAGGCGGTTTTTAGTCAAAAGAATTGATTTTCAACATTTGTTCATTTTCAGGGAAAAGTTCAAAGTTCAATCACTTCAATAGGTTCATCAACTTCCAAAAATTTGGTCAAATCAAAATAACTTGAACCGTTGAACCATTGAACCAATTAGGTTCAAAGGTTCAGTAGTCGGTTCAACCAAAGGAATAGTTCAACAGTCGGTTCAATCAAGCAGTTCAATGCTTTATTTCACTTAGATGGTTCATTTCCTTTATTTCAATAACTTTTAGTTTAATCATTTGGTTTGTCAGTTGGTTTAAGGCTTTCTAGTTCAACGGTTCAATAGTAAGTTCATCACTTTTTGGTTCAAAGGTGTTTAGCGTGCTTCATTGAACCTTTGAACCAAATGGTTCAACGTCCAAGTTCAACGAGCTTCACGACTTCTACAAGAATTTTCATCAGCAAATAATTAGCAGTAGGTTCAACATTTGGTTCATCCTTTGTTTCAACTTCAAACAGTTCAAAGATAGGTTCAATCAAGTGGTTCAATGCTTTCATCGGCTTTGCTTCAAAGGCTTGGCGCACTTCATTGAACCTTTGAACCGGTTTAACAAAGGTTCATCGACTAAGTTCAAAGGGATGGTTCAATGCTAAAAGAACTTTTCTAAAGGACAAGTGTCCTTGCAGAGGACACTTCATTAACTAAAACATCCTTTGACTTGTTCAAAAAGACTTGGCAGAATGAATTTCACCCAGACATTTTGCCTAGGGAATTTTACCCAGACTTTTTCTCCGTGGGAATTTTCCCTAGACTTTTTATCCACGGGAATTTTCCCTAGGGAAAATGTCTGTGGGAATGTTCAAAGGGAATAGCCTGAGGAAAAGCCTGGGGGAAATTTGTAAATGGCTCGAGGAAAAGCTCGAGGGAAAATTGTGAAGGGTTGACAAAAGACTCTGAAGGATCATTTCTCAAGGCTCGAAAGGGCAAAGTCCAATCTAGAAAAGTGCCATGTGGAAAGATAAAACAAGACCAAGGGGTGACGAGCCCGAACATGTCAAATTCAACACAGTCAACTAGCTATTGGAAACATAGTGACAGACATGTAAATGCTAATTTCAAAGACAGTAAAATAGCCATTGATCCTTTGATCCATAGAATAGAATACATTCACAATTTTCAAGGCCAAGACCAGCAGAAAGTGGGGAAGAAATAGAATAACAAATTAAATCTAGGACCCGATTCAATTAGCCAGACAAGGAGGGAGGATGAAGATAAGATCAGATTTCCAGGTGGAACATTGGAAGTTACAAACTTTCAATAAGCGTGAATTATTTCCTTGCATTGTAAAAATCAAATGGGGAAAGTGCCCCTAAGTTCCATCATGTCTCCTTAACAGATTTCAATGCAAATTGTTGTATTGATTGTTCCCAAGTCCTTTCTGAAGAGGCTATATAAGGGACTTTCTTTTATTGTAATAGGATCTTCTTTTTGATAATCTGAATGAAACTTTGCCAAAATTGAGAGGCATCATTGAGACTTTGTGCTCAACCTGTTTATCATATTTTGTTAATGAAAATAAGGGACTTTTTCAGACTTTGTGTTGTGATATCTTGTTTGTTTCATTGATTTAATAAGTAGGAATAGTAAATTTGTCAAGGTGTCCTGGAGAATCAACTGTGGAGAGACTTTGTGCCCCCATAGCTTCCTTCAGTGTGTTTGTATTTTCATTACTGTGTAAAGAACTTTGGAAAGACTTTGAGCTTTCATTGTTCTTCATATATCACTCTTGAGTATTTCATGTGCAGACTTTGTGATGTGTCTTGATTTGCTGGTTACAATACTTTAGTCATATTTTGATTTTATTTCCAAGAGTATTCTTGTGGCTGGTTGAATAGTTCTTTTTGAAGAAGAGGAGTGATATATGTCATTCTCTTGAGTTTTTCCTTTGTTTTGTATACATCATCTTTGAAGAAAGAGAGATGGATGTCTAGTCCTACCCTTGAGTATTATTTTCTATTCATATATATATACATAGCATATCGACAAGGAACCTCCCCTTGATGAGAGGAGAGAGAAGTCTCCTTCTGATGTGATAAACATACACATTAGGATGACTAATCTTCTTGATTTGGTTGATAAGACCTATTTTGTTTACCAGTATGTTGATAGACAAAATATTCAACCAACAAAAGATATTTCTCATCCTTTGCATTGATCTTCTCTTCCCTATAGCAATTTGAGTCTTTGAGCTCTCTTTTCAGTCAATTGCTTGATTCTTTCTTTAAATTCCATGCTTTATTTGAATTTCCCTAGATATCCCTTTAAATTTGACATCCACGAGACCATAAATGGTTGCCAACTACTTGAACCATGTTGAACCTTGAACCCATTGAACCATTGAAAGTTCATCAGTTCATTGGTTCATTCTATCTCTTTTGTTCTATTGCTTCTTGGTTCAATCGCTTATTTGCCCCTTGGTTGAACCATCTGTTGTACCACTTGTTTGCTACTTTTTCCTTGACTGAGGCCGCCTTTGAACCTTTTGAACCTATGAACCATTAAACTTTGAACTCTTTTAGTTCAAGGTTCAATTGGTTCATTGGTTCATCTTGTGTCTCACTCAATCACTGCTTCCTTTATCTTTCTAAGCTCTAGTTGAACCTTTGAACTTGTGAACTCGTTGAAATTTTTGTTTCAACAGTTTAATGGTTCAATTAGTTCATCCTTTGAAGCCCTTTTTGTTTAAGTCTTTGGGGGTTCCTTTTTATGTCTTTGACAAGTGGCAAGTTCCACTGTTATGAAACTCATTAGAAACTTACAGAAAATGGGATCCATGATATGTCTTACTTGAGCAACTTCTAAAGGGGAATGTGGATGCAAACACTTGTCACATTCCACTGAGTCATAACAGGACATGTTACATATTCTACTTAACTTAAAAAAGCTTTAGAAACCTTTTAAGAGTCCTATAGAAGATGACACATGCCATCTTCTACTTTGATTTATAATGGACATGTGGTGGCCTCTACTGTACTTTGTCTTTTTCCATCGAGTGCTTTTTTGTGGGCTTTTCTCTTCAGTCAGGGTTTTCCTTTACTTTCTTTGGGATCTCTTCTCATGTGAATTCCTTTAGACAAAATGTTCAAAGGAATTCCTTTAGACAATTTGTTTGAAGGACTCTACTTTGCCTTTTACCTTGTTTATTTTTTTGAAAGAGTTCACTTTGTTCATTTTGGCTCACGACCCTCTATAAGGGCACTTGACTTGATTCACGGCCCTCCAAAGGGGTATTTGTTCCTTTGGCCATGGGGCAGCTCCTTAAACTTATCGATTGAACTGACTAATTAAACCATCTTTGGTTTAACTGTTTAACAGTTCAACCTGTTCATTCTTTGTTATTTGGCTATCTTTTTGATATCTTTGAACCAAGTGCATTCAACCAATAGGTCATTGAACCCATTGAACCATTGAACCAATGTGGTTCAAGGTTCAACGGTTCAATGGTTCAATGCATGCTAAGTGTTTTGAAGCCATGGAACTTTGAGGTGGTTGAACTTTGAACCTTTGACAAATGTGCTTAACTCATGCTAATGATGTTAAACCTTTGAACCCATTAATCCCGTTGAACCAAAATGGTTCAAGGTTCAATTGTTTAATGGTTTGATTCTTGCTTAGAAGCTTATCGATGGGCACTTTGGTTAAACCTTGGCGTTGAACCAATCTTGAAAATGACTAAGTGCTAGAAACTTGTTCTTTTGAGAGCTTTTCTTCTTTCCTATAGAGTCCATAGAAATCAACCTGTGAAGCCCATAGAATGTGGCCTATAGAGTTCATAGATTTAAGCTTGTAGAGTTCATAGATTCAAGCCTACAGAGCTCATAGGTTCAAAGTTTAATTGCCTCAAATTTCTATGGCTTCAAAACAATTAGCACATATTAAACCATTGAACTGTTAAACCTTAAACCACATTGGTTCAATGGTTCAATGAGTTTAATGACCTATTGGTTTAACGTGCTTGGTTCAAAGAGATAAAAAAGACAACCAAATAATGAGGAATAAATAGGTTGAACCATTAAACCGTTGAACCAAAGATGGTTCAATTAGTCAGTTCAATTGGCAGGTTCAAGGGGCTACCCCACAGCTGAAGGAAAAAATACCCCTAGGAAGGGCTATGAATCAAGTCAAGTTCCCTTGTGGAGGGCCGCGAGCCAAAATGAACAAAGTGAACTCTTTCAAAAAAATGAATAAGGCAAAAGCCAAAGTAGAGTCCTTCAGACAAATTGTCCAAAGGAATTCCTTCAGACATTTTGTTTGAAGGAATTCACTCGAGAAGAGATCCCAAAGAAAGCAAAGGAAAAGCTTGACTGAAGAGAAAAGCCTACAAAAAAGTGCCCAACAAAAAAATACAAAGTGTAGCAAAAGCCACCATGTGTCCATTATAAATCAGAGCAAAATCTACCACGTGTCATCTTCTGTAGGACTCTCAAAATGTTTCTAAAGCTTCTGTAAGTTAAGCAAAATATGTCACGTGTCTTGTTATGACTCAGCAGAATGTGACAAGTGTTTGTATCTACGCTCCCCTTTTGAATTTTCTCAAGTAAGACATGTCATGGATCCCATTTTATATAAGCTTCTAATGAGTTTCATAATAGTGGAGCTTGCCACTTATCAAAGATGCAAAAAGGACCACCCAAAGACTTAGACAAAAAGGGATTCAAAGGACGAACTGAATGAACTGATTGAACCATTAAACCAAAATGTTTAACAAGTTCACAAGTTCAAAGGTTCAACTAGAGCTTAGAAAGATAAAAAAAGCAGTGATTGAGTGAGACACAGGATGAACCAATGAACTGATTGAACCTTAAACCAAAAGAGTTCAAATTTCAATGGTTCATAGGTTCAAAAGGTTCAAAGACGGCCTCAGTCAAGGAAAAAGTAGTAAACAAGTGGTTCAATAGATGGTTCAACCAAAGGGAAAAGAAGCAATTAAACCAAGAAGTGATAGAACAAAAGAGACATAATGAACCAATGAACTGATGAACTTTTAATGGTTCAACGGGTTCAAGGTTCAACATGGTTCAAGCAGCTGGAAACCATTGACGGTCCCATGGATGTCAAATTTAAAGGGATATCTGGGGAAATTCAAATAAAGCACAAAATTTAAAGAAAGAATCAAGCGATTGCCTAAAAAGAGAGCTCGAAGACTCAAATTGCTATAGGGAAGAGAAGATCAATGCAAAGGACCAGAAATATCTTTGAAAGAGTTATTTCCAGTAGGAGAAACAGTGGATCGAGTAGACTTCTGAGCACACCAAACCAAGGATGCAACCTATTTTTATTCCATGAAGTAAAGACAAATTGGAAAAGGACTAGATGGTCCATACCAAGGAAGAGACATATTAGATGAAGGGACATGCCATAGTTATGGTAGCGCATTATTCTCAGCATGGTCTCTCTAGACAAGACTGAAGACACATTGAAGACATTGACTGCAGCATGGGCCATCCCATGGAAAAAAGAACCAATCCTTGCATAGTTGCTATAAGATTTTAATATCTCTCATTTGTAAAGGAGATCTTCCTATTACCAGAAGCAAAACTCTGCACAAAATGAAAGGCAAATACTGAGACTTTGAGCTTAGATTATAGTTCATATTATTTTATTTGAATGAGAAAGCAAGTGACTTGCAAACTTTGTGTTGTTATAGCTTGTGCTACTTTAGGAGATTGTTCTTATGTCTGTCTTCTAAAAGCATTCTTGTTTATTTGATCTAACAAGTAGAACTAGCAGAAGTAATTAGGAAGGTGTCCTGAAGCCAGCTACTTTTAGACTTTACATTGTCATAATTGTATTCAACGTGTGTTTATTTTCTATTTTTGTGTAAAGGACCTTGGGATGACTTTGTGCCCCCATTGTTCTTTATACCTCACTCTTGTGTAGTCAAGGTGGAGACTTTACACTACATCTCAGGCTATTGGTTACTCTACACTTTTGGTTACTAGTTACTACCAGAAAGATTCCTATTGTTTGCAAGAACAAGCACTTCTAAAAGAAGAGAAGTGCCTTCTATCATTTCACCAGGATTTCTACTATCCAAGAAGGGATCTGGTTCTAGGTTGAATGTTAATTTTTAAAGAAGAGAATTACCTTCACCAATCACCTAAGATTTCTCCTTTGATCTGTGAGCATCATCTCTAAAAGAAGAGAGATGGATGGTGTATTTAACCCTTGTGTCTTACATTCTACTTATATATATAGTATATAGCCTCCATATATTTAATAGGGAACCTCCCCTTGATGAGAAGAGAGATTTGTCCCATGTTGATGTAGTAAACCTGCACACTAGGATGACCCATCTCCCTATGCTGTGGTGATATTAACTATTTTGGTCACCAGTTAGTTGGCTGACAAAATATTCACCCAATAGTTTTTGGTGACTCTATTGGGGACATAATAATTTTGTATAATTTGGAACCTCAAGTTTCAAATTGATACATCACTTGTTTCTTACCCATTATCATTATAACCTTATCCATGCATTCCACTATGGAAGAATGAACTGCTCTAGTGCTTTCCCATTGTTAATTTTTCCTCCCCATCCTTGCGCAATAGTTTTTGGGGACTTTGTTGGGGATGAATGTCTAGTCTAAAGCCTCAAGTTTCAAATTGAAGTAGTCTCTACCCTTATCCATTATAGACTCTGGTGACTCCATTCTGTGTCTTACCCATTATCATTATAGCCTTATCATTTTCTTCCATCTCCATTATTTTATCTGGTCTACAAAACCAGAGCTGCTGGGAAAGAGTGCACAGTTTGAAGCCTCAAGCCTCAAGCTAAAGTAGGGCTAGTTCTTTTCCATTTTTGTTTTACAATCTAGCCACTCCACCCAAATTTGTTATCCTAATTTTTCATAATTAAATCATGGTAGTTCAAGGCCCCTAGGGTAACTCATTTGGCCCACTCAACTTGACTCCACCTTTGCATGAACTTCCACGTAGCTCAAGAAAGAACTTCCCCAAATTCTTTGGAGATGGGAGAGTTCACCCTGATGAACACATTATAGCCTTCAGCATAGCTTGTGGTGTGATAAGGGTGGAATTTGAAGATTTGGCAGTCAGGCTTTTTGTGGAGACCCTACACGGTGATGTTGTAGAGTGGTTCTACCATCTGCAAGCTTGATCAGTGATAGACTAGAATACCCTAAAAGCCAAGTTTGAAGCAAGGTTCAAGCCCATAAAAGATGCACATGCCTTATTGGCCTAGCTCACCCAAATGAATAAGGAGCCCCATGAACCTATGAAGGACTTCATTGCCAAGCTTGACAAGCTAAGGCATAGGATTACCATGATCACCCAGCTGACACCTCAAAATCTCAAGTGTTTCTTCATCAACTCAAAGCTACCTGAATTGAGTTTCTTGCTGAGACGGGCTAGACACATAGACCTTGTTTCTACTCAGGACTTGGCTACTGAGCTATAAGATGACCTTATCTTAGCAGGAAAGATAAGGAGAGATCTTAACAAAGGCAAACCCTCTTTATCTTCTGAATACTCACCCACAATCACCACTAACCCAATGGTACAAAAGCCAACAAATGAATTACTAGCCTTGAAAAGGCAAATGGCACAAGGTATGTCTTCTACTCCTCTATATAAACATATACCAAGGAAGACATTTCCTAATTAGCCATATCAAGATAACGCTGCCAGAAGTCAAGGGTAACCAAATCATCTTACTCCTCCATAGAGGGACCTTAACCTTGAAGCACCTCTAACCAACTTAGTAGTTGGATATCTAGAAACAGAACATGTTTCCTATTTCCAACCTAAGCTTGAGCAAGAAAATGTCACTAATCTCTTCAGGGAGGATCTAGAAGAATCAGCTGGTGACTCCCACATTGGTTTCCTAAATTTTTAGGATGAACCCAGAAGTGAAGGTGAAGTAGTCGAAGGATCATATGCAGTATTCACCAGGTCTGAGAAATAGTTAGCCCAACAGGCCAACAAAGAGAAGACAGAGGAATGACCCCAACTAGTAATTTCAATTGCTGAGCAGAGAACCCCTCTTCCTTTCCATTCAAAGGACTCAATGATTGCAAAAGAAGTAAGTACATCAAACATCTCTACACGTTCTACTTCAAATTTCCATATCAGTCCTCCCCCTCCCAAAATTCTAAAGGATGAACTCCCATCCTCTCTTCCAAGTCCATCTCAGTCACTTGCCATGATTGATCATTTCAAGAAATTCAAAATTCAAATGACTGAGTTTGAATCCCTGCAATCTAATCCTGAGCAATTAAACATTGGTGGAGAACTAGGTGTAGACCTATCTGAGGCAAAGATTGTGGTTACCCAAATGTCAGCCCCTGCTACTCAAATTCTATTTGAGCCTTCAAGCAAGGGTAATTACTTCTTGACCATAGAGGATGCTCATATCCCATTTGATGAAAGTCTTGTAGCTGGCAATCTAGGATTTCATCCAAATAAGGCATCAAAAAAATTGCTAGGGCATAGTACAAATCAAGAAGTATCTTCCATCTCCCATGAAGAAAAATTTGAAAGAAGATCATCTTTTGATAATGCTTGGATCCTAGAATCTAATGGAAACAATTCTTCCACAACTGGATGCAGATCTCCATTGCCTAGATTGAAAACTGCTCAGGGTGAAGAGGTCAAACTCCTTCACACCAAAGGAGATGCTGAGCTGATGGTTTGTTAGGAGTTTGATGTTGACAATCAAAACATGTGCTAGACTGAACCAACAAAATAACAAGCTATGGTAGTGGAGCATACTACTATACTCCAAAGTTAACAAAAGGAACTCTTCATAGAGAGAGCAAGGAGTTATAGTTTTTTGAGAGAAGACCACGTCTTGCCATGGAGAAAAAAGAAAGAGCCAAGAGGAAGACATAGAAAATTGATTTCCTGGTGGAGAGTTCCATTCACCCATCACCGTTTCTAGGGACAAAATGGTTTCATGCTAGTTTATCAGGGTGGCACACCATTTTCACTATGTCATAGTTGGCAGCATCTAAAGCGCTTCAAATCTTGAGGCATCAAATAAGATTATCTTTACATATGTATATTTGTATAGTCTTTAGTTATATTCTATGCTTTTCATTTTAATTTTTGGTGCCTTTCTTTTTTGGGTAGCATGACTCCATAGGCCAATGGCATACTTCAAGGCACTGAAGATTCTAGTTTCTACTCCCCTCAGTTGTTCCAAGTTTTCAACTAAAGGAAGTTCCCTAACTAGAGTCAGCTATTGTCCCACAAAAATATCACTCATTTTCGGGATAACATTTAAACTATTTTGGTCTTACAGACCAAAATCCTCTCTTCCCATTTTAAAAATTATTCTTAGCATTCAGGTTCTTCATTTTCAAAGCTTTCTCAAAAGTCTATGGACTTTGCAGGCTTGAATCTACAAAATTTGTAGGCTTGAATCTACGGACTCTGTAGGCTTAAATCTATGGACTCTAAATGACAAGTTTTATGGGCTTCACTGGTTGATTTCTACAAGCTCTACAGGAAAGAAGCAAAGCTCTCAAAAGAACAAGTTTCCAACACTTAATCATTTTCAGGATTGGTTCAATGCCAAGGTTTAACGAAAGCATCCCTCAGCAAGCTTCTAATCAAGAATCAAACCATTGAATCATTGAACCTTGAACCATTTTGGTTTAATGGGTTTAATGGGTTCAAAGGTTCAATGTCATTAGTAGGAGTTAAGCACATTTGTCAAAGGTTTAAAGTTTAACCACCTCAAAGTTCCATGGCTTCAAAACACTTAGCACGTGTTAAACCATTGAACCATTAAACCTTAAACCATGTTGGTTTAATGGCTCAATGGGTTCAATGGCCTATTGGTTCAACATGCTTGGTTTAAAGAGATAAAAAAGATAGCCAAATAATGAAGAATGAATAGGTTGAACCGTTGAACAATTGAACCAAAGATGGTTCAATCAGCAGGTTCAAGGGGTTTCCCCACGGCCAAAGGAACAAATGCCCCTGCAGAGGGCCATGAATCAAGTCAAGTGCCCTTACAGAGGGTCGTGAGCTAAAATGAACAAAGTGAACTCTTTTGGAAAAATGAACAAGGCAAAAGGCAAAGTAGAGTCCTTCAGACAAATTATCTAAAGGAATTCCTTCAGACATTTTGTTTGAGGGAATTCACCCGAGAAGAGAGCTCGAAGAAAGCAAAGGAAAAGCCTGACTGAAGAGAAAAGCCGACAAAAAAGTGCCCGATGGAAAAAGACAAAGTGCAGTGAAAGCCACCACGTGTCCATTATAAAGTAAAGTAGAAGCTATCATGTGTCATATTTTATAGGACTCTCAAAAGGTTTCTAAAGCTTCTGTAAGTTAAGTAGAATATGTCATGTGTCCTGTTATGACTCAATAGAATGTGACAAGTGTTTGCATCTGCATTCCCCTTTTGAAGTTGCTCAGGTAAGACGTGTCATGGATCCCATTTTTTGTAAGTTTCTAATGAGTTTCATAACAGTGGAACTTACCACTTGTTAAAGACGTAGAAAGGACCACCCAAAGACTTAGACAAAAAGGGCTTCAAAGGATGAACTGAACGAACCAATCGAACCATTGAACTATTGAACCAAAAAGTTCAACGAGTTCACAGGTTCAAAGGTTCAACTAGAGCTTAGAAAGATAAAGGAAGTAGCGATTGAGTGAGATACAGGATGAACCAATGAACCGATTGAACCTTGATCCAAAAGAGTTCAAATTTTAATGGTTCATAGGTTCAAAAGGTTCAAATGCGGCCTTAGTTAAAGAAAAAGTAGCAAATAAGTGGTTTAACAGATGGTTCAACCAAGGGGCAAAGAAGTGATTAAACAAAGAAGTGATAGAACAAAAGAGATAGAATGAACCAATGGACTGATGAACTTTCAATGGTTCAATGGGTTCAAGGTTCAATATGGTTCAAGCAGCTGGCAACCATTGACAATCTTGTGGATGTCAAATTTAAAGGGATATTAGGGGAAATTCAAATAAAGCATCGAATTTAAAGAAAGAATCAAGTGATTGACTGAAAAGAGAGCCCAAAGACTCAAATTTCTATAGGGAAGAGAAGATCAATGTAAAGGACCAAAAATATCTTTGAAAGAGTTATTTCTAGTAGGTGAAACAGTGGATTAAGTAGACTTCTGACAACACCAAACCAAAGATGTGGCCTATTTTTATTCCATGAAGTAAAGACAAATTGGAAAAGGACTAGATGGTCCATACCAAGGAAGAGACATATTAGATGAAGGGACATGCCATAGTTATAGTAGTGCACTATTCTCAGCATGGTCTCTCCAAATAGGATTGAAGGTGCATTAAAGACGTTAACTGCAGCATGGGTTGTCCCATGGAAAAAAGTGCCAATCCTTGCATAGTTTCTATAAGATTTTAATATCTCTCAGTTGTAAAGGAGATCTTCCCATTACTAGAAGCAAAACTCTGCCCAAATTGAAAGGCAAATACTGAGACTCTGAGCTCAGATTGTAGTTCATATTATTTTATTTGAATGAGAAAGCAAGTGACTTGAAAAATTTGTGCTATTATAGCTTATGTTACTTTAGGAGATTTTTCTTATGTCTATCTTCTAAAATCATTCTTGTTTATTTGATCTAACAAGTAGAACTAGTGGAAGTAATCAAGAAGGTGTCCTGAAGCCAGCTACTTTCAGACTCTATGCTGTAATAGTTGTCTTCAGTGTGTGTTTATTTTCTATTTCTATGTAAAGGACCTTCAGATGACTTTGTGCCCCCATTTTTATTCATACCTCACTCTTGGGAAGTCAAGGTGGAGACTTTGTGCTACATCTTAGGCTATTGGTTACTCTACACTTCTGGTTAGCAGTTACTACCAAAAATATTTCTATTGTTTGCAAGAATAAGCACTTCTAAAAGAAGATAAGTGCCTTCTGTCATTTCACCAAGATTTATACTATTCAAGAAGGGATCTGGCTCTTCGCTAAATGTTACTTCTAAAAGAAGAGAAGTACCTTCACCAATCACCTAAGATTTCTCCTTTGATCTATGAGCATCATCTCTGAAAAAAGAGAGATGGATGGTATATCCGACCCCTATGTCTTACTTTCTACTTATATATAGTATATAGCCTTTGTATATTTAATAGGTAACCTCCCCTTGATGAGAGGAGAGATTTGTCCCCTATTGATGTAGTAAACTTGCACACCAAGATGACCCATCTCCCTATGTTATGGTGATATGAACTATTTTGGTCACCAGTTAGTTGGCCAACAAAATATTCACCCAACAGTTTTTGGTGACTCTACTAGGGACACAATAATTTTGCGTAATTTAGAACCTCAAGTTTCAAATTGAAACATCACATGTGTCTTACCCATTATCATTATAACCTTATCCATGCATTTTTTTGTGGAAGAACGAATTGCTCCAATGCTTTTCCATTGTTAATTTTTCCTCCCCAACCTCATGCAACAATTTTTAGTGACTCCACTAGGGATGAACGTGTAGTCTAAGGCCTCAAGTTTCAGCTTAAAGTAGTCCCTAACCTTATCCATTATAGACTCTAGTGACTCCATTTGATTTCTTACCCATTATCATTATATCCTTACCATTTTCCTCCATCTCCATTATTTTATCTGGTCTGCAAAACCAGAGTTGTTGGGAAAGAGTGCATAGTTTGTAGCCTCAAGCTGAAGCAGGGCTAGTTCTTTTCCATTTTGTTCTACAATCTAGCCATTCCACCTAGATTTGTTATCCCTATTTTTCATAATTAAATCATGGAAGTTCAAGGCCCTGGGGTAACTCATTTGGCCCACTCAACTTGACTCCACCTCTACACGAACTTCCACGTAGCTCAAGAAAGAACTTCCCCAAATTATTTAGAGATGGGAGAGTTCACCCTGATGAACACATTACAGCCTTTAGCATAGCCTATGGTGTGATAGGGGTGGAATTTGAAGACATGGTAGTCAGGGTTTTTGTGGAGAACCTACAAGGTGATACTGCAGAGTGGTTCTACCATCTACAGGCTCAATCAATGATAGACTATAATACCCTAAAAGCCAAGTTCAAAGCAAGGTTCAAGCCCACAAAAGATGCACATGCCTTGCTAGCCCAACTCACCCAAATGAAGGAGCCCCATGAACCTATGATGGACTTCATTACCAGGTTTGACAAGCTGAGGTACAAGATTTCCATGATCGCCTAACTAACACCTCAAAATCTCAAGTGTTTCTTCATCAACTCACAGCTGCCTGAAGTGAGTTTCTTGCTAAGATGAGCTAAACACATAGACCTTGTTGCTAGTCAAGACTTAGCTACTAAGCTAGAAGATGACCTTATCTTGGTAGGAAAGATAAGGAGAGATCTTAATAGAGGCAAACCCTCTTCATCTTCTAAATACTCACCCACAGTCACCACTGGCCCAATGGTACAAAAGCTGGCAAATGAATTGTTAGCCTTGAAAAGGCAAATGGCACAAGGTATGTCTTTTACTCCTCTATATAAAGATATACCAAGGAGGACATTCCCTAATCAGCCATATCAAGGCAATGCTACCAAAATTCAATTGCAACCAAATCATCTTCCTCCCCCACAGAGGAACCTTGCCCTTGAAGCACCTCTAACCAACTTAGTAGTTGGATATCTGGAAATAGAACATGTTTCCTATTTCCAACTTGAGTTTGAGCAAGAAAATGGTGCTAATATCTTCAGGGAGGATCTAGAAGAATTAGTTAGCGACTCTCACATTGGTTTCCTAAATTTCTAGGATGAACCTAGAAGTGAAGGTGAAGTAGTCAAAGGATCATACATAGTATTCACCAGGTTTGAGAATCAATCAACCCAATAGGCTGACAAAGAGAAGATAGAGGAGCGACCCCAACCAACAATTTCAATTACTGAGCAAAGAACCCCTCTTCCTTTCTAGTCAAAGGACTTGGTGATTGCCAAATAAGTAAGAACATCAAACATCTATACACCTTCTACTTCAAATTTGCATATTAGTCCTCCCCTTCCCAAAAACCAAAAGGATGAACTCCCATCCTCTCTTCCAAGTCCATCTCAGTCATTTTCCATGATTGATCATGTCAAGAAATCTAAAATTCAAATGACTGAGTTTGAATCCTTGCAAGCCAATCCTGAGCAATTAAACATTGGTGGAGAACCAGGTGCAAACCTATCTAAGGCAAAGATTATGGTTACCCATACGTCAGCCCCTGCTACTCAAATTCTATTTGAGCCTTCAGGTAGGGGTAATTACTTCTTGACCATAGAGGACACTCATGTCCCAGCTGATGAAAGTCCTATAGCTGGCAATCTAGGATTTCATCCAAACAAGGCATCGAAAAAATTGGTAGGGCATAGTAAAAATTAAGAAGGATCTTCCATCTCCCATGAAGAGAAATATGATATAAGATTAGATTTTGATGATGCTTTGATCCTAGAATCTGATGGCAGCAATTATTCCACAATTGTATGTGGATCTCTATTGCTTAGATTAAAAATTACTTAGGGTGAAGAGGTCAAACTCCTTCACACTGAAGGAGATGCTGAGCTAATGGTTTGTTAGGAGTTTGATTTTGATAATCAAAACATGTGCTAGACTGAACAAACAAAACAACAAGATATGGTAGTGGACCATACTACTGTACTTCAAAGTTAGTAAAAGGAACTCTTTGTAGAGAGAGCAAGGAGTTATGGTTTTTAGAGAGAAGACCATGTCTTGCCATAGAGCAAGAAGAAAGAGCCAAGAGGAAGATGCAAAAGCCACCACGTGTCCATTATAAAGTAGAGTGGAAGCTGCCACGTGTCATCTTCCACAAAACTCTCAAAAGGTTTCTAAAGCTTTTATAATTTAAGCGTAATACGTCATGTGTCTTGTTATGACTCAGTGGAATGTGACAAGTGTTTGCATCCACATTCCCCTTTTGAAGTTGCTCAGGTAAGACATGTCGTGGATCCCATTTTCTATAAGTTTCTAATGAGTTTCATAATAGTGGAACTTTCCACTTGTCAAAGACATAGAAAGGACCCCCCAAAGACTTAGACAAAAAGGGCTTCAAAGGATGAACTGAATGAACCAATTAAACCATTGAACTGTTGAACCAAAAATTTTAATGAGTTCATAGGTTCAAAGGTTCAACTAGAGCTTAGAAAGATAAAGGAAGTAGTGATTGAGTGAGACACAAGATGACCCAATGAACCAATTGAACCTTGAACCGAAAGAGTTTAAAGTTCTATGGTAAATAGGTTCAAAAGGTTTAAAGGTAGCCTTAGTCAAGGAAAAAACAACAAACAAGTGGTTCAATGGATGGTTCAACCAAGGGGTGAAGAAGTAATTGAACCAAGAAGTGATAAAACAAAAGAGATTGAATGAACTAATGAACCAATGAACTTTTAATGGTTTAACGGGTTCAAGGTTCAACATGGTTCAAGCAGATGGAAACCATTGATGGTCCCGTGGACATCAAATTTAAAGGGATATTTGGGGAAATTTATATAAAGTGCAAAATATAAAGAAAGAATCAAGTGATTGACTAAAAAGAGAGCTTGAAGAATCAAATTGCTACAGGGATGAGAAGATCAATGCAAAGGACCAGAAATATCTTCGAAAGAGTTATTTTCAGTAGGTGAAATAGTGGATCAAGTAGACTTCTGAGTGCACCAAACCAAAGACATGGCCTATTTTTCTTCCATGAAATAAAGACAAATTAGAAAAGGACCAGATGGTCCATACCAAGGAAGAGACATATTAGATGAAGGGACATGCCATAGTTATGGCAACGCACTATTCTCAGCATGGTCTCTCTAGACAAGACTGAAGGTGCATTGAAGATGTTGACTGCAGCATGGGTCACCCCATGGAAAAAAGCACCAATCCTTGCGTAGTTTCTATAATATTGTAATATCTCTCATTTTTAAAGGAGATCATCCCATTACCAGAAGTAAAACTCTTCCCAAATTGAAAGGTGAATACTGAGACTTTGAGCTCAGATTGTAATTTCATATTATTTTATCTGAATGAGAAAGCAAGTTACTTGTAGACTTTGTAATATTATAGCTTGTGCTATTTTAGGAAATTGTTCTTATGTCTATTTCCTAGGAGCATTCTTGTATATTTGATCTAACAAGTAGCACTAGTGAAAGTAATCAGGAGGGTGTCCTTAAGTCAGCTGTGGTAGACTTTGTGCTATCTGCAATTGTCTTTAGTGTGTTTTTATTTTCTATTTCTATGTAAAGGCCTTGGGATGACTTTGTGCCCCCATTGTTCTTCGTATCTCACTCTTGGGAAGTCAAGGTGGAGACTTTGTGCTACATCTTAGATGGTTGGTTACTCTGCACTTTAGTTACTTTTACTACCTAAAAGAAACTCCTCCTATTTCCTGCAAGAACACTTCTGAAAGAAGAGAAGTGCCTTCAGTGTTTCCACCAGGATTTTCTCCTTTGTATATGAGCATCATCTCAAAAAAAAGAGATATGGATGGTTTATTATACCCCCCATGTGTTATTTTTTGATTATTTATATTGTATATAGCTCCTACGTATCTATAGGGAACCTCCCCTTGATGAGAGGAGAGTTTAGTCTCCTTTTGATGTGGTAAACCTACACAACTGGCCGACCAATCTTCCTATTGTGGTTGACTAGACCTATTTTGTTTATCAGTACACTGATTGACAAAATATTCACCCAACACATTTTTCATGCCATAGTTCTTGTAATTTTGTAGGGCTCAGTTCCTTCATGCATTATTGAATGAGCCTTTATTTTTTCACCTTTATTTTTATCCCTAGTGAATCTTTGTGTGATTTGTAACTTTTCAAGTGTAATTTTTGGCTTAGCCAAAAAATTTACCCCCTTTTTATTCTCTAACTCCCTACATAACTCTCATCCACCTTCCTTCCATGCAGGTGGACTCTGACATGGTCTGTGTAACTGTACACAACTAGAGTTGTTTATTTCTTACTTGACTGAATCTAATTTTATGTAATGAAAGATTACAAATTCACCTATGATGCTCCTATATTAAACTCCCTAGGTAGTTAAAATTTCAGCTCCTACTTACAAATAGTGTTGGAGTGGTAGAACTATCTTTCTGGTTCACTATCCTAACCATGATATTCTCATCCACCCAATCTGACACCTAATCAGGTTTACTCAGTGCTTCCTTCTTTTCCAGACCCTCATTGGGCCTTAAAATACCCTCCTCTACCTAGATCTTATATGGTTCATCTTCTTTCCCTTTCTTCCTCTTGTGATTCTGTGCCCACCTTTATTTACTCTTGTGGGCCTATGCCCACATCTGTCTCTTATGGTTTTGTACCCACTTTTGTCTCTGTATATCTATAATTTATGAAGGACACATCTCTTTTGCATGGTTTTTGTTCTTAGATTTCACCTATATGTCTTCTCTTTCACCTTCCTCATCCCTTGGCAAAATTTTGTTTGCATTGATGCTCAAGCTCTCTTCATTTGGTGCTTGCAACAATTCCTCTATTTCCTTTAACACACCTTTGAACCCATGCACCTCACTCTGTTTTCCACTTCACTAAAAAATGTCTAGTTTCTCTCTAAGAAACTCTTCCTCTCCTTTCTTAGTCTTATTTTACTTTTCATATGGGAATAAATATTATCTTGTATCTACCACACACCATTGAATATGGATAATTTCTCCATCATCCCTCTATGTTGTTATTGCTCTGAACCAATCTTTTGATTTATGGGGATCTAGGGTTCTCAACCCTTCCATCAGTGCATCCTGTACTTTGAGCATAATAAAACTTGTGTTCTCGTAAGGGTTCTTGTTATGTGCCCTTATCTCTATGCAGGCTATTCCTACACCTTGTGAACCTTTTTATGCTCTTGTTATCTCTTATAGAATGATATC
>JARHVA010000410.1:2027500-2085000 GCA_037957365.1 Torreya grandis
CTTTCAAGATTAGTATTGTTTCCCACTTTTAATGTTGTCAATGTTCTCTCAATGTCTCATGTGGAATGATATCTCCTTGCCTTCACTCATTTCACTACGCTAAAATTAGATTTCTTCTTAGATTTGCTCTATTGTTGCTTCCATGAAATAACCTTCATTGCCTATATGTCTGACACATCTTATTTATGCATCATTCTCCTCAATGCATTTTGAGATCAACATTATCTTCTACTCTTTCATCTTCACAAAGGTTTGTTTCTAACCTTTGCACAACACTCATGTTGGCTCCTTTTGCACATCTCCTTTCATAGAAACACTCTCTTCTTCATTTTGGGGGTGAGGATTTGAAGGTTACCTTATGTGGCTTTCAAGTTTTCTCCTTAATTTGATATGGCCTTATAGATACACTACTTTGTTTTATTGTTTGAAAGCTATCTATTGCCAACATTTCACCCTCTTATTATGCTTCTATCTCTTCCTCCCTTGGAGATCTATGCAACCATTTATTACTTTATCACAAAGATTTTTTTGTGCATACTCCACCTTTATGGATTATTGTACATTGTTCAATGCAAAATAGCATTTGACATCTAAGACCCATTCTATTTATGTAGGGATTTTTTTGGGGGGAACCTTTGTATTTCAACTTCAAGGTTATTCTTAGCATGCTTGAGACCTTGTAATGTCCCATTTGGGATAGAATTGCAAAGATTTGGGTTTCCCAACAAACCCTAAAATAAATTTAATTTTTTGATTTTCTTTATTTCAAGCGCTAATCATAAAAAATTATAATTTTAGAAATACACATTTAAGGCATAATTTGTAATATTTTCCACTCAAATATTCACCAAATAATTCATAAATAATATAACATACTTAAATACCTTCAAATCTAATTTTTATTATCAATTGAATGGCTAGAAAATATAGTAAAAATACCAACTAAATATGTATGCCCTATAAATTAGGATTTATTAAGCCTTACAAGTTGCAATACCAAACCCTAAGGGGGTTCACTACCTTAACAATGAGTCTTTTACCTTCTTCAACCACTTTTTCACACTTATAGGGTTTCAAACCAACTCACTGCCCTTCAAATCAGATACACACTTATTCAAACTATATTTCATGCCATATCAAATCTATAATCATGCTCAAAACTCCTGAAACTATCAAATGATGCTTAATACAACCTTTTAATTAAGACTACTAGCTTTTAGGTAAGGGTTTTCATCCTTACCACAACCAAACCAATCAAGGTTTTTATCCTCAATTGCATGAATTTCAATAAATCATTCCAAAAATCTATAATTTCAATTATGAAAAATAACATAACCATCTTCAAATGAACCTCCTCTATATTTTTATAACCTTTCCCACTCCAACCCCAAAAAAAGATCCTAACTAAGGCTGATATATATCATAATAGAAATCCCCCTTTATGAAATATCAAATTAGAAAAGGAGTTACTAACATATTCAATTTTGGAAACTAAAGAATATTATTACTTTTATTTAAAGTATTTTAAAAAAAAATTTATTTTAATAATATTATTATTTTATTTTTAGAAATGGGAACACTACAGTTTTCCCTTCCTAAATTTTATTTCCCTCAAGCAAATGCAACTTTCTTCAAGTTCAAACTTAGCTTTGGTTGCAAATTTCCTTGTTCTGGTCAAGCCACCTTCATTGAACAACTCCTTCCACAACATGGTTTTTGGAAATTTGTAGGACTTAGTTCCCTCATGTACTATTGAGAGACCCTTTACTTCTACACCTTACTTCTTGTCCTTAATACATCTGTATGTGCTTTGTATCTTTATGAGTGTAATGTTTAGCTTAGCCAAAACTTGTACCTATTTTTATTCATTTACTCCCTGTAAAACTCTCAACTAGCTTCCCTCCATGCAAGTGGATTCTTGCATGGTCCATGTAACTATGCACAAATATAGTTGGTTTGTTTCTCACTTGATTGATTATATTTTTCTCTAATGCAAGATTATAAATTCACCTGTGATGCTCCTCTATCAAACACTGTAGGTAATTGAAATATGAGATATTGCTTAAAAATAGTGTTGGAGTGGTATAACTATATTTCTAGTCATTTTCCTTGACCACAATGTTCTCATCCACTTGATGTGGGCCCTAAGTCATCTTGTACAGTGTTTCCTTCTTTTCAAGACTCTCCTTGGTCCATAAATTATCCTCCTCTACCTAGCTCTAATATTATTCATCTTCTTTCCCTTTCTCCCCCATGTGGTTTTGTATCCACCTCTATATACTCTTGTGGGCCTATGTCCACCTTATTCTCTTGTTTGCCTATGCCCACCTTCATATCTTGTGGGTCTATTCGCACTTCTATCCCTATGGGTTTGCACCCACTTTTGAATCTCATGAGTTTGTGCCCATTCTTGTTCATCCATCTCCTCCAAAATGTCTTCATAGCTTTCCTTTACTTCTTTTTATGTGCCTTTTACTTCTACTCTATAATGTGTACTCTCTTATGTCACATGTGGCTATTAGGTATACTTGCATGTTATTATTCCATGTGTTTCTCATAAGGTATGCCTACTAGTTCTTCTGTTACCCTTGTCCTTCATTTCTCATTGTTTTTTTCCTTTTGTGATATGGAAATCTATATGGGGTCCATTGACTACCACCTTTTCGTGTTCCTTTATTATCTCATAATTCCCTCTATGTGCTTAGATTGATATCCCATTTAGTCATTGTTCCTATTTATTTTTAGGATGTCGGTCTCCTACTTTACTCCCAATCAGTAATAACTCTTTTTCCTTATGCACAATAAAAATTATGCTGCCCTAATCAACATCAGAGTGATTTTGACTGACCTGTCATGGTAACTCCTTCAAGTCATGTGAAAATAATGTTACATTTTAGTTAGCTATTGGTCTATTCTTCTTCTCTCCTCATGCATCTTTGAATTTCTTATGTGGAGTTATGTCCATTTATCTTTCCCTTCTCACATCTCTAAATTGGCATAATGCTATGTTATCTTTGGGACAACTTAGGTTCAATTGTACACTACCTTTTTTTCTTGATCCCCTTAAGATATAGATAAATGAATCCCAAAAATAAACTTTCACTCTTTCATCTCTCCATCTCTGTACCTTTCAAAGTAAACATCTCTTCTTCATTGTTATGCTCGACATTGATATTGAATAACTACATCATCAAGTGACATCATTTCTTGGGAAGGCATACCTATGCCATAAATGCAAAAAATATAAGGATCATGGGTTTCCCATTCCTCTTTAATGCCTCCCATGCATCATCAATGCCTCTGATGCCTCATAAATACTCCTTATTCCCAAATCATGATGAGAATATTTATGGATTTTATTTGCATAATTATATTAATTCATGGGCACACATCTTCATCTTGAGATGGAAAGTCATGGTTGATCTAGCCCCTTTTGAAAAATCTAAAAATACAAGGCATCACAACCATAATTTTAAGTTTTCTTGATGAAAAGTTATAATTCTAAATTGATTCCAAAGCTTCATGCAAATTAATATTCTCAAGCCAAATTGTTCATCCAAGCCAAATCCACAAGCCTCATGGTGCCAAGAGGAGGTAAAGGATAACCAAGCTCCATTGCAACAGACCTTTTGAAGCACAAAGTTGAGAAAGCTACTTTAACAAGATATTTGGAGCATCCAAAGAAGGTGAAATATTTTTTTATCTTTACATTCTAGTTATGTTTCTCATTTGTTTTTGTTAATATGCTCTCCCCTTGATATAGTCTTAGGGTTTTATCTTAGTGTGTTCTTTGTTTGGATTTGATTTCATTCACTAACACCATATTAATCTCCCCTTATTGTAATCTTATGTTCACAATTATATGCCCTAAAAATCATTACAACATTCACTAAAATGTATGCTAGAGTTTCACAATTTATTTCCAGTAATTTATGAGTTTTTGGCATCTAGGGTTTGGTTAGAAAATCAAAAAATATTTTTATTGGATAAGGTTTTGTATAAATTCTATATTTTAGTAACATAACATATTTTTTGATATTTCAATGGTATCAAATCCATATCTTGGATATTCATGGGTTTCTGAAGTAATACACTTCCAAGGGTGACAAATAACTAAGTTATTACCCTAGAAGAAAGAAGAAGTTTAAATAAAATCAATAATAAGAACCAATGGCTCCCTTGGATCAACCAATGAATGATGCTAAAAATAAAGAGAAAAAAATGTTTGATAGATACAACAAGCTCAAGAATAAATGATATCTATGATGGAAAAATTTGTCCATATTATAACAAAAATGAGGGGTGACAAACCATCCAATAGGGATGGTAGTGCTTCTGGAAGTCACAACCTCACACATCAGTCCCCTAAAAGGTATAGAAGAGCCACATGTATTCCTAGATAACCTAATTTTTTACAAGAATAAGTTACCATTTTAGAAAGGGAAGAGAAACCCACCTTGAGAGATAACTTATTGAATGATTATAATGAGTACATGACTTATCATTCTCCTTTCAAAGATCAAATGGATTTTTTTGCATTCACATCTTGGAAGTGTTGGTAATATGGTGGTAATAGGTTTGGCCAAAGGCATAGGGGAAACCAAGGAAGACCTTATCATTCCTTGGGAAAGCTTTCAATTTATAATTTTGATGGTTCTTCTAAGAGCTCATATAAGGCTTGGATTCAAAAAGAAGACACCTAATTTTCACTTAGGCCTATGATAGAAAAGGAGGCTATTTAGTTTGCCACCTTAAATTTAAAAGGGGTTGCCAGTGAATGGTATTATCATGGGTTAATCACCCAAGGACATCAACTCATTCAATCTTATGAGGAATTTAGTAAAAGGATCATTGAGAGGTTTGATAGGGCTGATCCAAAATTACACTTTATAGAGTTGGCTCAATTGAGGTAAAAGGGCATATTAGAGGAGTATGTGACATAATTTTAGAGGCATTCAATCATGGTAATAGATGTTTTATAAATGAGATTGGTAGTTTTATTCATGGAAAGATCGGTTGATTTCATTCAGGGTTCAGTCAAGTCTTTTAACCCTTCTCTTCAGGGAGCCATTCAAAAGGCCCTTGATCTTGAGTCTTAAACACCCCAAGGTAAAATTATGCCTTTTGTTCAACAAAAAACTAACTAGTTTAGGCCTTTTAGATAATAAAGAGATAATATATGGAGGTATCCAAGAGGAATATCTTTTGGGTCATAAAAACTAGCTCCTTTGGGGTAGTTTGATAGGATAAATTATCAAGGTTTGGGGTAATTTGGTAAGCCAAGCCAATAGGGTTTGGGGTAGCAAAGTGATTTTCCAAGATGGAACAATGAGATAAGGAGGGAAAAACTTTTTTTTGATTGTAGAGACCCTTGTAAATTGGGTCATCATTGTCATGGGAAGGGGCAAGTGCATTACATTGAGGTCCATTCAGATGGAGAAGAAGAAAAAGAGGCAATAACCCATGAGGAAAAGCATTTCGACATATTTTAAGGAGAGGACATGAGTGGTACATTTTATTCATTATTAGGGACTCCAAGATAATACCCCTTTCATGTAAAGTGAAAATTGAAAGGTAAGGATGTTACTATTCTCATTGATAGTGGGGTCACCCATAATTTCATTGATAAAAGCTTGATTATTACATGTGCAAATCAACCTATTAAATTCAAGGGTCTTTATATAACTATGGTGGATGGATTCACCATCCTTTACACCTCTAAGGTTCCCAAGCTTAGCATCATGTTGGAGACACACTCCATTGAGGATGACTTTTATGTGGTTGGCATTAGAGAGACCAACCTTATCCTAGGCATCCAATGGTTACACTCACTTGGAGAGTGTACATAAAATTACCAAACTATGGAGGTTTATTTTGAAATGGATGGAAAAAAATTTATCTTACATGGTTTGAGTGATAGGGTACATTTGGAGGTGACCTTAAAGACAATGGAAGGAGTCTTCCCTAAGGATAATTTAGTAGGGGCAACAAGAAAAAATGTTTCTTCTAATGTGGAACAACCACCAAGGTATGCAAAAGAATTTTTAGTTCCTTATTTGTTGAGCCTAATAAATTATAAAAATTAATATTATAAGCAAGTCCATGAAGATGGTAAATTTCCATTTATAAGAAAGGAAAGTAGGTCTAAATTTTGCATTGTGAAAAGACCTAGGGTACACTCAAAAAAATCAGAACTTTGTTGCTAAAAAAAAATAGAATTGCATGATAAAAATTAGATTTGTTGTTGCTCATAAAAATTAGTAATTTATGTGAATAATTATCATTATTCATACTTAAAAAATTCTAAGTCTTTCATTCTAAATATAAATATTGCACACTCAAAAAATTCATGGAAAAAGATAAGTTACAACCCATAATAAATTCTTGAAATGCAAAAGAGAGTTGGCTTTTTCCTTATGATAGGGAGTAGAAGTTTGAAAAATAAGTGCAACCCTTCCAATAGCCTACAATGGAAGAAATAATATATAAATGTGACATAAAAGGTATGTGTCCAATATTGTTCCAAGTTGTTTTCTTAATTCAAACTAGTGATCCATATTTTTTGTTTTATAAAGAAGTGTCAAGGCACGATGAGGGCACTAAAGGGTATTGGGTTACATTCCAAGGGAACCCATGTTCCAAGGTGCACAAGAAAGGGAGAAATATCATAATTGGTAGCCTTATTTATGATAGTTATAGCTCTTTTAAGGTGGTACATAGCTTCACTTTGACCCTCTTGGAATTATAAATGTGGTAGGTTCATCATGGATGAATTTGGGAGTAAAAAAATGTTTTTTTTTGGGACACTTTCAAGGCTATAATATACAAACACACCCCTAAAAACATAAGGTACATGTTTATTTTTGAATCTCTAAGGTAAGGGAACATCTAAGTTTCAGGCATGAAATGGTGAGTCTGAATATTTTCATAAGTTTGGAGAAGATTGATTGCATAATGTTACCTCCTAAAGATGAGTTGTGGAGGAATAAATTATTGTTTTGGATTCGTAAGAGGTCTAAAATTTTCACACACAACCAACTAATTAATATAGAATTCATTGGTTCTACCTTTATTTTCAAGTATATGGACATGTGTTGGTGGTATTTTGTTGAAGGATGGATTTCAAGCATGATAAGAAGACTTCCATCTCCTCTAGTGGGAAGATTTCTAAGTCTTGAGGTCACTTAAGGTGTGTGGATAGCATGAACATCCCTTCTATGTTCTCAAAGGCAGCCATACACAGGTTTCCAACACTTTCACACATGAAGGGCATTGTAAAATATGCAAATGTTGAAGAAAAGTAAAGAACTCTTGTTTTGACTAATGTGTTTGTCTCTTACATAGGTGCTGATATAGAGGTAATAAAAACCCAAAAAATTAAATATTTATTTACTAGAATACACTTTTCCATCCATCACAATGTTATCATTTTAGATAAGGTGTTTCCTTTTAGGATCTTTTTGGCACATCTAAGGTATGGAACCTCCATGAAATGAGAAAGGAAGCTTGGAAGTTAATGTTATTTTATTTTCAAATTGTATAAGTAGCCAAAAATCTTCATATACAATAGCAAAGAGCTTCATCAAGGGGTTTTATTCCCATGGGAAGAGTTAAGGATCAATAATTTCTTAAATCCTATGGTTAGGACATTCCATTGGTTGTTTCAATTACTTGAGGACAAGGAATTTTGGGTAGGTAGGATTGTCATGCCCCCTTTTGGACATGGCACTATTGAAGACCTTTAGCCTTACCTATTTTTCCAAGGGTTAAGGGAAAAAGAAAGAAAAGAAGGGAAACAATTAGTTTTATTAAGATCACTTGTAAAATCAATTTATTATTATAATTTCACTTAATTTGAGGATTTTTTAGGGTCATGGGTACTAATATATTTAAGTGGATTATTAGAGGTGTTTTTTTTATAAATTGAAAAAAAAAGATCGAAATAGTATTTCCCTCCAAATTGGGTGCTTCACTTGGGAAGGAGTATAAAAGCATTTGAGGATTCATTTGAAAGGCATCTTGGATCAAATATTAAATTTAAAATTTTGAGAATGAAAAAACTTGAGTTTTTGAATTGAAGATGAAAACCTTCAAGCAAAGAGATTGAAGATGCAAACACTAATTCTTTCCATGGGGTAACTTTACCTTGGAGCTGCCATAGATCATCAAGTTTAAAAAAAGACAAAAAAGGAGCGTTTAAAATTTGGGATATTTTCTTGGGATGTTAGCGAATTACTCTAGGAGAGTGGTGACTAGGGTTTAGAGACCCAAAGTCATATTTTTAGATATGAAAACCCCTAATTTTAGGGTTGCGTTAGATTTAGAGCTGAAAATAATTAATTCCAATTAGGGTAAGTTGATTGGGGAATTATTTGAGAGGATATTTAAAGCCCATTTAATATTATGAATTTTCATATATTTATTTATTTATTTATCTTTATTTCTAAGGATAATTTCCAACATCTTTACTTTGGAAAAAAGCACTAAAAATCAGCATTTCATTCATTGTAATTTTTTATATATTTGGTGATAATGTGGTTGAGTTTATTGAGTGATTTAATGCCCTAAAAATGATTACATCATTCAGTAAATTTTATTTTATGGTTTCATAATTTATTTCCAGAAATTTATGAGTTTTTGGCATCTAGGGTTTGGCTGGAAAATTAGAAAATATTTATCTTGGCTAGAGTTTTTCAAAAATTCTAGATTTTAGGAACATAACCTATTTTGGGATATTTCATGTGGTCTAATCAAGACTAGGTCTCTTTTTATTCATGGTCTAATTGAAAAATTTATTGATAAGTTACAGGTTTGACATTACATTAGCTTTACTCTTTGAGTAGGTCTAAACTTAAAGTATCCAATGTGTGCATTTGGTTTTGAAGTATTTTGGTAATTGGATCTATATTGATTTAACTTTTGAAGTTTGTTTAAATATCATAAGTCTTGGTTTATTTTGTATCATGTTTTAAACTACATTAAAGTTATCTTTTTAGGGTATTTCACCTCATATTTCTATAGCTTAACTATCTCATAGCTTTGTTGCTTATTTTCCCAAACAATTTGGTCCATTTCTACATAATTTCCATCTACAATGGTTAGGTGTTCATATAATTTCAATCATTTACTTAGTCATTTGTCATAAAATTGGGCTTATTTGGCTTTGGGATTGATCAAATGTTCTAGTCTTTGCAAAGTTATTTAGACTTAGTCAATTTTGGTTAAAACTTCTTAGCCATTTATTTTTCAAATTCATATTTTATTATAATGGCTATTTGATTTCCCGTGGGCTAATTATTATCTAAATTTCCTTGTGAGTCTCTCAACAAGCTTGGAGCTACTACTTGTTGCTCGTTCACTTTCCTGAGACTCTTTTGCCTTAGCCATTTATGCCTAACATTTTTGAGTCCTTAATATTATGCCAAGTGGAATGATTCCATTTTTTGTGCTTCCCTGTGTCCCCTCAATTTTCTTTATAGGACTTAGAACCCCTAGATGCATGAGATCATGCTTCATGGCATGATCCCATGTCCCTAGGCCCTTAGAACTAATCTTTATGATTCTTATGTTCATCAATATCTAGATACCCAGGATCATGTCATGTGGCACAATCCCATTTCTACAAGCCCTCAAGGTGGTTTGTATCTTTTTGAGTCTCTTATTAAGCATCATGTGATCAAGATATAGATGTGTGTTAAGATATAATTTCATCATGAGCTTATAGGTTATCAACCTAAATATACACCCAAGTAGACCCAAAGTGATTGAATGGATGCCATGTGGTATCAAATGCCAAATAGACAAAGCACTGACACATATCGACTTTTCACTTATTTAAAATTGATGGTCATCTATCCCATTAAGACAATATTAGACTTGACATGATTTCTCTTTTGAACCTAATTTTTTTATGTGATAAAATATTTAGATTATAAGTCTAATTTGATTACTTAAAAGGATTGAAAGATCCAAAATTGATGATTTTTTGGTTCTTTTGATCCAAAAGACCTAATCATTTATCTGATTGAAAGGAATAATCATGTTAGTGGAAAAAATACCCTTATAGATTGATATTTTTATGAGTCTTTTATTCAAATTTTTATGCCTCATTCAATTTCCATAGATTATCTAATGGCTAGTCTATGAATTTAAACTCTAATGGCTAGTATTTTAATTTGAAATCTAACAATCATTTTCTATTCATAGATCTGGATTTTCCAAGTGATCATCACTTGTCAACATATCAAATATCTAAAACTATAGAAGATTTTGGACATAGATCCAAGCCCTTTGACCCTATGGATTCTCAAGATCATGCCTCGTGGTATGATATTGCTTCTCTAGGCCCTCGTGATGGTTGATATAAAACGAGTAGCAACAAACTTCCTAGATAAACAAGATGATGTCACATGGAATTATCCCTCATCTCTACACCTCTGGACTAAATGAGGGTAGTACAAAAAATCATGGATTAGGTGAGTCCTTAAGATAATGCCATATGACATAATCTTGATACTCTAGGTCAATCAAGAGATGGAACAGAGACTAAGGGACAACAAAGTTTTGAGTGAAATGGGTCTTACCACTTCTCAAGATCCCATTATACCATGTTCAAGGTAAAGTCAAAGGCCTAAGAAAAAATCTATAAAATATAGATAAGTTGGCATGTAGCAAGACCTTGACCTCCTCAAGTAATGATAAATGGACATGCAGGGCAACCTTCTTAAGGCTGATACATGCACCTATATGAATAGATTCAAAATCTAATTTTTAAATGATTCTCATGTTGTCTTGTCTAACCCATTAGAATCTAGGGATTGGATTGTGGGTCTAATCAAATTTATGTAGTTATTGAATATCTTATCACCTAGTGAAAATAGATTGTGGATGTGGATACCAAATTAAATTAGATACTAGGATAAGTCATATAATAGTGTGCCCATTAGGATCAAGTGATCAAAGCATCACAAAAAGATAAATAATGTTTTCCCTTTGCATTTAATATAGTAGTACTACATCAATTATAGTATAATTCAATTTGATCATGCCTTGGTTGAAATAATGCATCAGTCTAATATTTCCATATTACCAGTGATCTAATGAATAAAGTTATTATCTTTGAGTATCGGCACACATTTAATTTGTGCCTTAGTTGGTACCTACATTGAATATTTTCAATCACCTAGATGTTGGGTGAAGACTATTGGAAACCTATATAAGGTTAGCCACGAGACTGAATTAGGGCTAGTTTATTAGTGTTAAAATATAGTATACAACCATACATATTTTCTTATAATTTATTTATTTATTATATTAGATTTTATTTTATCATGATTTGAGGCTATTTGAAGGTCTTTTTGTAGTTTATTTGAACACTAACAAGTCTTTAATTTTTTTCTTATGAATTATCTTATAATATGAAGGCTTTGTGAATGATATCCATTGGATGTACATGTTTATGGTGAATTTGCTTCCCTATTCTACATAAATACTTGATCCTTAGAGTCATGCACCATCTATTCCTTTTGGTTGTGCTATGTTGGCCAAATAGAGACTAGTTTCTCAAGAGATTTTTCTACTTAACAAAACTAGAAATGTTTTCATTAGAAATGAGCTCATCTTTCATTTCTCTCTACCCTCTCTCTCTTTTGATCTTTTTGTATCTTTGTTAATTTATCTTGAATCATAGTCAATTGTTCAAGCTTTATCTAGACTATATGTTCATCCTTTCACATGTTTTTTATGCATTGTTAAAATTAGTAGACTAGATATAGGTGTCAACCAATACTGAGTTCATTGATAAATCTAAACTAGTTGGTTCCTTTGGACATAAAATAGACTAAAATATCTTGCATAAGTATTTGAGAAGTACTTTAAATAGGCCTCTTCTATGGAATAGACTGTATCAACCAATTTATATATCTGGTATGTCAATCCTTGATAGATAGAGACATTTGGGAAGTTGATAGCAATAGCCTACTTCCTTTCAGGAGATGGTGAAGGGAAGGAGGGGGAATCCTCACCAGTTGAGCCTTTTCTCTCCCTTATCTTATCCCTAGAGTTGGTGTAGTTATGCCAAATAGTCCACCAATAATATGTATACAAATAGAGGTGGATGGATCTCTATCCATCATTCATTATCCAAAGTTATAAAGTGATGATAGGTAAATTGTGTGTACCATACATATCTTATCTCTATTAAACATCATGTTAAAAACTATGATATGAAGTACATGCTTATGGAACCTAATGGACTAGATTATTTATCACATATTAATCACGTTTTTCTTGGAATGAGTCAATTCTATATTGAGGAAATAAAGTAATCTATTTTTAGAAAACATAACAAATTTCCAAGTAATGTTTTCCTCAAAACTTTTTCATTGTGAAGTACATATTTTTTGTTTACCTTCTAATAACTTCCTCTTATATTTTAGATACCTTCTTGTAGTCATATCTACTTTTAAAGGGTCATAATAACCAAAATTAAAGGTAATTTTTTTATTAAGCGAGAGGAATTTTGCATTATAAGTGTATCATGTTCCTCTCGATAAAAATTCCTAGAATCAAACTATGCATGTTTAATATACTTGTCATTGTATTCATCTAGGTGAGAGGATTGGAATTATAGAGGTTTTTATAGAGGATCAACTTCACATTTTTAAAATGAGAATGATGGGCATGGTCTAATGTATTTATATTGTACGTGCATACTAATGTTTCCTAGAAAAAATTCTTCAAACAACATTTTACAAACATATATCCATTTATATGCAAATAATTCAATGATGATGGGATGGAAAGATCATCTATGTGGAGTAGGAAGGTCATGGGATGAACCTTGTAAGGCAGGTGACACGGTAGAGTAATAATTTTGGGTGGTGTGATGTTGATGATGAATAGGAGGACCTACTCAAGAACAATAATAATAAAAATAAGAACTTTTAATGTACTCTCATTTTTCTCCATATCATGTGAACATTAAATGGATATCATCTAACATAATAAGTCTCAAAAAATACCAACAAAATATGTTCATGAACATATATCACAAAATCACCCACTTGAAAGGCTTATTTTCAATACTAGAGTTATCTCTCCAAGAATTCATAAATATATCCATCATGAAGTCATCCCATTGAGAGGCTTATTTATAATAATAAAGTTACCTTTCTAAGAGACTAACTTTTCACAACTTTAGTATTAGGATTTTATTTTTTAACTAGGATAATTGTGCATATTTCCATGTAGATAGAACTAATTTAAAATAAAGGTCACAAAGTGACTAGTTTGTATCATAATATATATATAATTAGTTGTCAAAATTTTGTCAAAATAGTTATATTTCATAAATACTTTGAATATGATTATTATAATTTATGAAAGTAATTTTATTTTTTAAAAGTTAACTTTCATATAATATGTAAATAAACAAGAACTTCATAGACATTCTTAATGTTGTATAATTTGAATAATTGGTATACTTTAAAATTAAATAAGTTGTCAAATATTTCAAATAAAACAATATTTTTGAAATACATGACAAGTGGTTGAAATGATAGAATGATTAAAATTCTATAATACTAACTTTATTAGAAAAAATGTCAACTAACTCTATTTCATATATATAATTCAAATTAAGATAAATGCCTTAAAATAAGTCATATAGATCATATTAAAAATAAAATAAATATTTTATATTTATTCATTAAATTTTAAACTAATATTATATAAATTACATAAAAATGAAATTTGTAAATAAATAAATATTAAATATAGTAAGACAAGTATAAACATATCATAAATATATGCAAATTGAAAAAAAAATGTCATATAAAGTTAATAAAATATTAAATAAAAAAAGTATTCATAATAATAACAAACAATATAAGAATAATAAATAGTTTGATATTGAACTCAATGATAATAGTCTAGCAGAGAGTGAGTTGAATGTTAGAAATAGAAGGTTGCAATGTCCATTTCTTGGGATGACCACTCTCTAGTGTTGTTCTTACACTAAAATACAATAGAGCAAAATGTAATAAATTAACCTGTAAATAAAATATAAAACAACAATCAATTTTATTATAATCCAAGTAACTGATATGGGTACAGGTATGGGTACAAGTATCAAGTACATAGATACAATGGATTTTTTTGGGGATTTGGGTATGGCTAGGTATGATCATACATACATACATACATATATATATATATATATATATATATATATATATATAGATGCATATATATATATACATATCTATATGTATATACATATATATATATATATATATGTATATACATATGTATATGTATATACATATGCATATATATATATATATATATATATATATATGCATCTATATATATATATATATATATATATATGTATATACATATACATTTGTATATATATACATTTACATATATATACATATATGTATATATGTATATACATATATATACATATATATACATATATATATATATATATATACATACATATACATACATATATATACATATATATACATATATATATATATACATATATATACATATATACATATACATATATATATATATATATATATATATACACACACATATATATATACATATACATATATATATATACATATATATATATATGTATATACATATACATATATATATGTATATATATACATACATACATACATATATATATACATACATACATATGTATGTATATATATCTATATATATATATATATATATATATATATATATATATATATACATATATTTACATATATAGATATATACATATATATATATATATACATATATACATATATACATATATATATATACATATATATATATATACACACACACACACACACACACACACACACACACACACACACACACACACACACACACACACACATATAGCCATTTAAGCAAAATTAACCACATAATATGCATAGAGGAAACATAATAAGTTAAATAACCACAAAAAATACTAATAATTTGATGCCAAATATCATAATATTCAATTATCAAATGTAGATTAGTCTTATTACAAGTACATAGTACGTATTTTTTTGGGGATTTGGGTATGGCTAGGTACGATCGCACATACACACACACACACACACACACATATATGTATATGTATATGTATGTATATATATATATATATATATATTTATGTGTATATATATGTATATATATACATATATATGTGTGTATATATATGTATATATGTATATATGTATATATATACATGTATATATGTATATATATGTGTGTGTGTGTATATATATATATTTATATTTATATATATATATATATATATATATATATATATATATAAAATCAAAAATATGCATAGAGGAAACATAATAAGTTAAATAACCACAAAAAATACTAATAATTCGATGCCAAATATCATAATATTCAATTGTCGAATGTAGATTAGTCTTATTACAAGTATATAGTGCAAATGTTACAATGTATGGACAAAAATAAAGATAAAATAAAATGAACTCTCTACAGTTTGGTGAAGATTACAATGAGATGACCTAGTGTTAAATCAACTTAAGACCATGGCCTATTCTCTTTTTTGAGATTTTTCATGAGTTGAGCTTTCATATTATACCTATGAAAATGATCTTACTATATGTACTGCAAAAAAAGAGTCTTAGAGAATCATATTTTTGGGACATAGAGGATAAGCAAAAAAAGACATTATTGATTTTAACCTCTCCCTCATCTTGATCATGTTACATAAATTTATTCCATTTATTTTGGCAAGGTTGAAACATGATCAAATATTTGGAAGACTTGCTAACTTGCTCTGGCAAACCTTCATAGTTGTTATATACAACCCTAATAAAGAAGATACAAATGAATCAACTGAGGCTCATCTTTTGAAAACATAGCCAACCAATGAAACAACAAGAGTGAAAAAAAATGCAAAGGGAGGTAAAAATGCAATGAAAGGTAATTGTGTTGTTAACTTTTGATAAAATCAGTGTGATTCATGATTTTAGGGTTGAAAATTAACTTTAAAATGTTTTTAAATGTTTTTTGAGTTCCATATTTGACTTTGACCAACAAAATAAGGAAGAAAAAAATTTAAAAATATGTTTTTTTGTGGGGTACACCATCCCTACACCCAAGGTATACCCCAGTCCCTATGGGTATGCCCAAGTACATACTCAAATGTACCCAATCATACTTGTAGGGGATGGGATGTAAGTTTGGTGTAGAGATGCCATACCACCCCCATACTCATACCCAAACATATCATACCCATACCATATGGGGCTTACAGGCATGTCCGGTAATGTATATTATAATAACAACAAAATCATCATCCAAATTTTATTAATATAAAATAGAAAATAGATTGCAAAATGATATTTTTTGAAAAATTAAAAAAATATACAATTATAAAATAAGTTTTAATAAAATTTTAGTTTCAACACTTTTTTTAGAATACAAATTTTATTTAAACCTCATTAAAAATGAAGTAATTGAAACAACCATTTCTAATCAACTTAAAATTATTAAGTTGTAATCATGTTAACTCTAATTACATTTTTAAATTTAACGTTTTAAGATAAACCAAGATAAACCAATTGTAACATAATGATTTTTTTTTAAAAATTTGAATAGACCTATTGTTGAAAGGATCTTAAAAGATTCTAAAATCATAAAATGAACTCTAACATGAGACCCACAAAATCTCTTTATAGGATAAGAGTTCATGATTTTATAAATCTGTACAAAACTAGTAGCTATTAATTAATTAATTGTAAAAGTTTAATAAGTGGCACACTTCTTCCAAACATAATATGACACTACTTCCAAATATAATTGACATAATTGAGGGGTGTTCTTAAACTTCTAATGTGGTCTATCTAGATTTTATTTATCTAAACGATTGCAATCATATAGAACAATCATACTAAGATGCTTAAAAAAAGAAATTATGTGTTTGGATGTTTTATGATGAAATATTATCTATATAAAAGAAGTTATTTCCTTCAATATAGTATGTTGAATTGAAGAGGCCCATTTCAGTAATGGTAGAAATAAGCAAAAGCCATTTTCTAGTATTAATCATTTTATTTCTAGTGTCGCTGAATAGTAGCACTTGTGTAGGTGCATATTAAGAATCAGATCAAAAGGTATTGACTTATGAAGAAAAGGTTGGATTATACATAGATTAATCTAAACAATGTTCTATTCCAATGTATGGTTTCATGTAAATTTTAATTATAATTTTAAAAAAAAAAATTAATGCTTATTGATTAGAAAATTTATTTAGATCTTGAATTAGCTTCATATGGTATATTTGGGTGAAATTCCATCCAATGTTGAAGGAGAATTCCACACAGTAGCTATTGATCTAACATTGATATGCTTCAATTTGAACTTGGAAGGTAAGATTTTTTTTTTAATATTATTGTGATTTAATAATTTTAAAAATAAATTCTATTAAATATTTTTAATATATATATTATTAAATTTTGATGTGTCTTTTCAATATTTATTGAAATTGTTTTTTATAATTTTAAACTTTTAATTCATTCATTCATTTTATTTATTTCTTGAAATTATTTCTATAATTTTAAAATATTTATTCATTTTATTTCTAATGTTACTCCACACAATTTGATGCATCCAATAATTCAATTCCCATTTAAATGATCTATTAAAAAAATCTCAATAAATAATTTAAATTCTTCTTAGGAACTTAGCCATTGCACCTAAAAATGATATTGCCAGACTACAATGGCTAGCCTAGTTATAGCATATATAGGATTAAAAATAAAAACACCATGTATAATAAGTTTCATAATGTTATTTCTAGCCATGAAGTAGCACAAAAATGTTTGACATACAACTATGGGAAGAGTTTTAATGGATTTGCAACTTGGCTTAGTCCATCTAAAGTAGAAGAGATTTTAGGTGTGACTATATGGAATTGACTATTGTGAAACCTCAAAAATTTTAAGCAATTCTTATTTTGTATGTTGACAAGTAACTTCAATATGCATTGAAATAAGGTAATGGCAACGAAATAATAGATTAATAAACTCAGCAACTGATAGATTTTTTCTTGGTTATTTTAAAAATCATAAAATATAACTTATTTTAAGTTTTAGATTTCATTTATTTAATAACAAATTTATTAAATATATATAATCAAAGGTTTCAGTGCTTACAATATATTGAATTGGGTGGTAATGGGATGATGTAAATTTAAATATTTTATAATACTGATAATAAGACTGTTTATTCAAAAGTTAGTGTTTAAATGATTTTTAGAATATATTATAGATTGAATCAACTTTTTAGGGATTTTAGATGACATATTTCAATGTCTTCATTTTTTTTGGTTAAACATTTTTTTCCAAAGAACCATAGACATTATTTTTTATTGAAGAAAATTTTTTCGTTTGAAATGTAGACATGGGAGGAGTCATCTCTATATTTTAAAACAAAGAAAATATACTTTTTACAACAAGATCATGGGATTTTATAGACTTTCTGCAAACTATTAGGATAAATTTGTCTTATGAAAGTGGAGTTATTGTTGCACTCTTGGATACAGGTATGATAGTTATTTCAATTTATTGATGATATTTTCATATATACTCTCTTTACTTTAACATCCCTTTTTAATAATTTATTATAGTTAACACTTGTATCGTGTAAAATAGCTTTCATATGAATGTATTTTATAAGAATATGGCTAGAATCAAAGATTTTTGATGATTTGGGATTCGGCCTAGTTCCATCAAAATGGAAGGGTAAGTGTTAGACCACATCAGATTTCAAATCTTGAAATAGGTCATTTTTTTTCTTATGGAATGAATTTAACTATTTTTTTACTTCGGTCTTGTTTTTTTATATGAACACCATCAACATTACATATGAGAACCATCATCAAAATTTTACAGAGATAAGTGGAAAAAATGAAGTGAATACTAAATATGATAGTTTAATTATGAATTTGCTCTCATCAATTTAAGTGTAAGATGGAGAGATAAACAATCTAAAAGGAAGAATAAGAAAAGAGAATGCGTATATTTTATAGTTCAAGTTATTAGAGTTAGAGTGACATTAATATTATATAATGTTTAGTTTATAGAGGTATTAAAATCAATTACATGGACACACTAAAATTGACTCAGTTTTTACTTTTTTCTAAAAATTAAAAAAAATATATATAAAAGGTAAACATTTTTTATATGAATCCAGAAAATGCTTTTGACAAGAGCTATGACACTGCTTTGGGACACAAATAAGTGGCCGAATCTCTAGAAGAGACTAAACCACTAAAAAATACAAAGGCCCAACTAAAACAACAAGGATGAAGAGAAAACCCCGACCATATAATAAATACTATAAAATAAGCACTAAAATAACCAAAACAACAAAGATGAAGAGAAAATCCCAACCATAGAAGAAAGACCTAAAATAAAATCAACAGAAAATACATGCTAAAATAACACCTATGTCATGTAGCCAAAAAGCAATAAAAAGACAACAAAATTCCAACAACCAAGAGATAAGACAAAGGGTAAATCTATCCCACCAAAGACCAAAGTGCCCCAAGTTAAGGAGTAGAAGTTAATTGTGGGTAGTAATCAATCTTCTCTTTCATTAGGGTAGGAGATCCTCTATCATCTATTGATATCCATATTTCACTATTTTATTTGCTTCTGATCTGAACCTTTTTTCTCTTCATCTTTCCATTTTAGTCATAGAGACCAAGTTAACTTTTGGTCTTGCATCTATCGATCGAGAAGGGGTGGAGATATTCCTAACAGACTAAAAAGAATTTGGGGTGACTTTTATATTGTCCCCATTTTCAAAGCCTTCCAATATTTTGGGAACTACAACATTATTAAAAGATACTTCCATTTTCAAATGGATATTTCAATAGAGTCACTATGCCCATGAAGTCAAGATGAATCCATTGGTTCTTTTCAGGAGCATTTCTAACAACTTTTAGGAAAAATCACTATTCATGTGTTACTATTCATAGGCACTATTCATAGATCACTATTAATGGTGACTTGGAAAGTGATGATGTGGTAATGAGGTGGCATGGGCCACATGGGGTCCCTTCAAGAACTCAAGCAAGAACATGGGTGGAGTGGAACATCTTGGCCCACTTAGAAGAATAAAAAAATAAAGATGCTCTTCACATGGGGAAATATGAAGTCAAAAATGGGTTGGTGGATAAATTAAAATTGTTTTTCTTCACAAAGGGGAATATGACACAAAATTTAATGGTGACACCATTTCAAACATTAGAGGAAGTTAAAAGTGGGTTGGTGGCTAAATTAAAAATGTTTTTCTTCACATGGGAGCATAGAAAAACTTATCTCCACCTTTGAATTCCCTTCACAAATGAATATGACACATTTTTCTTAAGGGTGCACTTTTTGATCATGTGATAAAGTTAATAAGTGTATGGTTGGTGATTTCTTGACCACATGTGAGCACATGTGCATGCTTCCATCATTAGATTCCTTCACATGGGCCAAGAGTCATATTCATGAGGACATATGGGCTTAAAATCATTATTGCACATGTGGGAGACTTGTCATCCCTAACAAGTTAAATACCCTTGAGGACTTCTACACCCCATCTTCTCTCTCCTCACTCTTCACCTTCTCCCTTTGCAACATTATATAAGTTTTGATGGAATTCCATTGTGGATCATCTTTTATCAATCATATTCATTCTGATACCTTGTGCATCAAACTGTTGGGATTAAAGGAAAAAAACCCTTGGCTCTCCCATATAGGATTCATGGATGAAAACCAATGGATGTTGATACAAGATTAAAGGATGAAAACCCTATGGTTATACTCGGTAATCTCATTCAGAGATCATAGTTTTTCTTCATAAGAGATATACAAAGCTTAGTAAGTGTGATAGGTTGTTGTAGTATTTCATATTTTATGTGTTTATGTTTTATAATATATATTAATCTAATAGTTATTGTGAGGTGTTGTTCAATATTGATAATTGTGTATTGTATCCACCATTATCATTGGTTTGATATTATCTTTATAAGAAAGACTGTGTCTTGAGTCTTGATGTCAAACATATCTCTTAATGAGTGTATTTTTAATAAATGTATTGTTGAATCATTGTGAGTCTAAGTGTTATTTGTTATAGTTTATGTGTTTATAAAATATTCCCTAAAAGGGATATTTTAGTGGTTTGTAAGTGTCTTAGTTTATGTTTCTTGTAAGAGTTAAAATTTTGTTGTAGTGGTGAGAAAGTGTTGAGAGCTGTATAAGTTCATCATTATGAATGTAAAATCTTTTATATATAGAAGAGAATGTTTTGAGAGTAGGAACTCTCTATATGTATGTTCTCATTTGCAGCGAATATATATAAGAAGGTGTCTTGTGTTATGTGGGAATTCAGAGTTTGATGTTATTTTCCATATTTGTTATCTAAGAGTTGTGTTTATGTTCATGACTTTATGTCAAGCTTGGTATTATAACATGTTATTTACATCAAGCAAGAGAGTTGTAAGTTTCATTGTATGTGGTTTCTAGCATTTGTAAGAAAATTTATGCAATAACTTTCTGTGTTTACAATATTTGGAGAAAGAGGTTATAATATAAGTGTGGTTATTTCATATGAAATATTCCTTGAGTGTTGTAATCAGTTATGTATTTCAATTTATGTCATTTTTATCAAACTATTATTTTATTATTGTCTTAGGTGATTTTAGGAAGTGGGATTTATTTTCATAGTTTGGATCTTTGACAAATAATTGTGTATGAGAGAGAGTTTATGTGTTATTATTCAATATCCTAGTTGGGATATTAAAGTGGTATCAAATTTGTGCATCCTGCCAGCCTATTTAGTTTTGTGTTATATTTAAGAAGTGGAATAGAGACTAATCCTATTGTTGAAGTTGAAAAACTTGCTAAGAAGAACATGGAAGATAAAGTAAGTGGAGGCCCATCTGGATCAAGAGAAGATATGACAAATATGGTAGCTATGATGCAAAATTTGATCTAACAAATAAAGTATAATTAACAATAGAGTCAATAAATTTTTTCCCATTTGATGTTGGAGACTATGAAGAATAGAGATCTATCTGACAAAGGCATGAAGGAACTAGAAGAAGCTAACACATCACATCAAGGTAGAGTAATAGTATTTTCATGGATATTTCATGCCAAATTTCTACCCAAAGAGGAGGAAACATTTGAAGAGATAGGTTCTTTGCACTAGCATGATGATGATGAATATTTATCATACTATGTTGAATATATTAATCTTTACTATGAATTACGAAAGGTGCTTCCCTTAAAAGTATTCATGAGGAGGAAAGAAAGGAAGAAACAAAGGAATGGTAAGCAAAATCCATTGGTTCAACCATGGAGGGACATACAACAAAGGTTCATGGTCTTAGATCATGAACCAAAGCTAGAAGGATTCATGAGCTTAGTAAAAGCTGAAAATCTTGTTCTTATTCATGAAGTACCCATCAATCTTCCACATTGATTTTATTCCATGTGATGAATCCATTGGAAAAGATGAATTTGAAGATGTTCCTATCCAAGGAGCACCCATGCCATAAAAGGAAGACTTGTAGGAATTTGAAGCAAGTAGACAAGTAGAAGATCAAGTCTCCATAGTGAAAGCTTTGGACATGGAGGTGGTGCATGAAAATGCACACAAGGAGAAATCACTTATGAGCATTATGGATATTTTGCCATCATTAAGACATCATGAGCTTACATCAATAGATATTTTTATAGAAAATTTCTAAGGGGCATTGATTGATGTTACAAATCATCTTGATTTTATAGAACACTCCAACAAAGATGATTGAGAACTTGAAGAAGGAGGTAATGGAGAAGTAGCTGATTTTTAAATCCATGCCAATAAGGACAAGTTAGAAAAATGTGTTGAGCAAATCATCTTTGCTGATTTTGATCAAGAACCTAAAGAGCTTCAAGTTCCAAAGGACTCTAAAAAGGATTCTTCAAGAAGGTATGTGATAAAAGACATTGTTGATCTTTGCACCAGTTCATCCATTTTGTATAGCTTAGAACCCTATAAAAGGAAATCAAATTTTTTATGTTGTGGTGATCCAACTTACCTTGATGAAATTGATCAAATACCCTTATCATTTAAATATTTGAATAAAAAAGTAGAAGAAGTTGATAAGCTCACCTTTGAGGATAAGTCTACTGAGGTTTCCTTAGAGATTACTCAAAAGGATTTTACTTAAGCAAAGATTTAGTTTACTATTGTAGAACAACTTAAGGGCCAAGAAGATAGAGGTAATTTTTAGTTTACCCATCATCATATTATTGAGTTGAAAATAGAATCCACCAGGAATAATCTAATCTATGTAAAAGAGGATGAGAAACCTCCTGATTTTAGTATCATAGTTGGTAACAATCTCAGGATATGGGATCCAAGGATAGTTCTCAGTTTTAGGGCAATGTATGGGAGGTGGGTTGATGATAGTTTCTATCATAGTTAGCCTCCTAGTTCTTATGATGGTGAATGGATCAAGAATAATCACTATCATGATTGGTGTCTTGGCTTACACACAGACAATAATTCCCAATTAAGAAGAGGTGATCTAATCACTAGGGAATTTTTAGCCTAAAAACTTTTGCTTGCATCTATTTGGAGAGTTTTGGAGTGGAATTGCATAATAGATTATACACATATAATGGATGCTTGCCAAGTCCATGTGGCACAACTTAGTTTTTGGATATCCCATGATGATATCTTGAGAGAATCCACTTATACATTCATATTCAACCTGGGTGATGTGATCCTTTGGTATCCATATGATAACACACTTCATGTTTATTCTTCATTGTTGGAGCATAAGGTTGTCCTACTTTCAAGACTTGAGGTATGTGTAGATGTTGTACTTGATGAGTTAAAATTGGACCTTTGTCTAATGTATGGAGATGTGCATGAGGGTATAAGTATTCTATCCCTAACCCATTAGTTTTCTACTCATACATTGGTGAGAGGTGGTTGTTCTATCTTGCTAATCATGGAGTTTTCAGAACATACTTTGAGGACATCAACTATTTTGATGAGTTGGAGAAGTTTAGGTCACTATTTTAGTGTTAGAGGTTGGCATGATGATGAGATCCTATCATCATATGTCATTATAGGTACTTTTTGCATCATAATGAGTATGATTTTTAGTTTTCTTGGGGTTTTTTTGATGCATATCATCAACTTAAAGTGGTTTGGCATATTTGTTTTTGCACTTGTGATGGACACTTTTCACCTCCCTAGGGGATCATTCATATTTAGATGGACATTTGGTGATGATGACACAATAAGAGACATATATTTCTTCACTCTCATCTATCATGAGGGTGTGATGATTTGGGATCCAGGTGTTGGTGTGATTGGTACAATACTTCACAATAATTTTAGTGAGTTACTTCATAACTATTTACTTAGTGATGTTTATATCAAAGTGGAGTAGTGAAATTTTTGGTACAAGTGGTCATGCTTCAGATATCATATCATACATCACTTAATGATGGGCATAAATCTCTTCAGGGTCTTGGATTTGTATAATGTTTTGTTTTTAATAGACTTATCACCCATAGATAGTAGATCCTTTAAAGGAAGGGAGTTATTGGTATGTGTGGTTAATGATCTCCCACCATATAGTGTTTTCATACTTCTAAGATTGATCTGGGATCTTGGTCCTTCATTGGATCAATCAAGATCTAAGTTGTGCATTGTTTGAGGACAACCAATATTTAAGAAGGGATGACTGTAATGTCCCTATTTTCAAAGCCTTCCAATATTTTGGGAACTCCAAAATTTTTATACGATACTTCCATTTTCAAATGGAGATTTTGATAGAGTCACTATGCCCATGAAGTTGAGATGAATCCATTAGTTCTTTTCAGGAGAAATTTTGACAACTTTTAGGAAAAATCACTATCCATGTGTTACTATTCATAGATCAATATTAATGGTGACTTGGAAAGTGATGATGTGGAAATGAGGTGGCTTGGAAATGAGGTGGCATTGGCCACATGGGGTCCCTTCAAGAGTTCAAGCAAGCACATGGGTGGAGTGGAACATCTTGGCCCACTTAGAAGAATAAAAAACAAAGATGTTCTTCACATGGGGAAATATGAAGTCAAAAATGGGTTGATGGATAAATTAAAAATGTTTTTATTCAAAAAGGGGAATATGATGCCAAATTTTGTGGTGACACCATTTCAAACATTGGATGAAGTCAAAAGTGGGTTGATGGCTAAATCAAAAATGTTTTTCTTCATATGGAGGCATAGAAAAACTTCTCCCCACCTTTGAATTCACTTAACAAAGATATATGATGCATTTATATTGAGGGTTCACTTTGTAAGCATGTGATAAATTCAAAAAGTGGGTGGTTGTTAATTTCTTGACCACATGTGAGCACATGTGCATGCTTCCATAATTAGATTCCTTCACATGGGCCAAGGGTCATATTCTTAAGGACATATGGGCTTGAAATCATTATTGCACATGTGGGAGACTTGTCATCCCTAAAAAATTAATCACCCTTGATGACTTATACACCCCATATTCTCTCTTCTCACTCTTCGCCTTCTCCCTTTGCAACATTATATAAGTGTTGATGGAATTCCATTGTGAATCATCTTTTATCAATCAAATTCATTTTGTTGCCTTGTGCATCAAACTTTTGGGATTCAAGGATGAAAACCCTTGGCTCTCCCATACAGGATTTGTGGATGAAAACCTATGGATGTTGATATAGGATTAAAGGATGAAAATCCTATGGTTCTATTTAGTAATCTCACTCAGAGATCATAGTTGTTCTTCATCAGAGATATACAAAGTTTAGTAAGTGTGATAGGTTGTTGTAGTGTTTCAGATTTCATGTGTTTATGTTTTATAATATTTGTTAATGTAATAATGATTGTGAGGTGTTGTTCAGTATTGCGAATTGTGTGCTATATCCACCATTTTCATTGGTGTGATATTCTCTTTATAAGGAAGACTGTGTCTTGAGTCTTGATGTCAAACATATCTCTATATGAGTGTATTTTTAATAAATGTATTGTTGGATCATTGTGAGTCTAAGCGTTATTTATTTTAGTTAATGTGTCTATAAAATATCCCCTAAAATGGATATTTTAGTGATTTTTAAGTGTCTTAGTTTATGTTTCTTGTAAGAGTCAAAATTTTGTTGTAGTGGCGAGAAAGTGTTGAGAGTTGCATAAGTTTTTCATAATGAATGTAAACTCTTCTATATATAGAAGAGTATGTTTTGAGTGTAGGATCTCTCTATATGTGTGTTCTCATTTGCAATGAATATATAGAAGAAGGTGTCTTGTCTTATGTAGGAATTCAGAGTTTGATGTTATTTTCCATAGTTGTTATCTAAGAGTTTGTGTTTATGTTCATGGCTTTATGTCAAGCCTGGTATTGTAACATGATTTTTACATCAAGAAAGTAAGAGAGTTGTAAGTTTCATTGTATGTGGTTTCAAGAATTTGTAAGGAAAGATATGTAATAACTTTCTATGTATGTAATATTTGGAGAAAGAGGTTATAATAGAAGTGTGGTTATTTCATATGAAATATTCCTTAAGTGTTGTAATCTGTTATGTAGTTCATTTTATGTCATTGTTATGAAAATCTAATTTTATTGTTGTCTTAGGATATTTTAGCAAGTGGGATTTATCTATGTAGTTTGGATCTTTGAGAAATAATTATGTGTGTCAGAGTTTATGTGTTATTAGTTAATATCCTAGTTCAAGATATTAAAACTTTAAAGATAAAGACTTCCTTCGAAGGATCCAAATTATTAATATAAAAAACTCTCACCAAAATTAATACTAAAAAGTGTAGCCTCATTAAAAAAATTGCTTAATATTATATAAAAATTGGTCATTGTATATAAGATTTTTAGGGAAAGGCTTCAAAAACAAATAGTGGTAGCACATCAGACCTTAAATATTTTACCTATTTCAATATGTTGCCTTAACTACTTATAATTAATATTTTAAGGTCTTACTCATTATAGATTTTAAGATATAATCAATATTATGATGAGAGGCCATTATGTACAATTTTTAAGCTATGATCAACACTTGATTTTTGAAATATCAATACTTGACTTATGGAGTTCCAATATTTAAATATTATATATAATGATATGATTGATTACTTTAAATTATTATCAAGTAATGGATAAGTATTAGATACTATATGATCATAATAAAATATTATATATTTATATTAATATGTTACATCAATAAACCACACTTTAACAATAACACTATTCAATAATTGAAATATACTCAATATCTATAACTTTTACCTTAAACACCATTAAAATATTTTATTCATTCCAATTAAACAAGGGATTTGACACCTCCATGAAAATTTTAATTACCATTAACCTTGAAAATCTCTCCCCACAATGTTTTCATTTTAGCCCATAACCCTTTTGAGACAATGAACATTATTAAAATCTTCACTTTAGGAGAGTGATTTCACACTCACCATGTATGTTTTAATCTTTTCTTGTTGTTAGTGATCATAATTTATGATCATTAATGTTGGAAATTTCAATGCACACAAATGGGTCCACCTATGATGTTAGCACAAACTATCCAGCTTATCTATTTGTAATATGTGTTAGCTTGGTTTTATCATTAGGTTGATCCTAGGATAGATTTAATGGAACACAAATGAGTCTACCTATGATTCCATCATAAAATATCCAAATTATCTATTGTTACTACATGACAACTTATTTTTTTTATTAAGTTGATCCCAAGGTTTAATGGCACCATCTTGGCCTAACCAAATGGTAGCTTGGGTTTCACCTATACATACTCCTAAGCTTATCTAGTGTTGTCACATCCCCACCCACACTTAGTTTGGGGATATGTGCATTTAGTTTATGGATATTTCTCAACCATATATTTACCCAAGATAAGTTAAGAGGAATAAATCTTATTAAAACCTTGGAAAAACATTCTAAAAATAGAGGGTGAATGGGTGTCATCATCAATAATGTTTATAAAACTGAGACTTATAACAAGATAGGTGATAATTAAGGTAATACTTTGTAATTCAAATTGTTATTTACTTGGGGATGTTTGTGATGATCCATATACTTCATATTTATGCAAGAATGTAAGAATTCATTACTTATTAATGGAATAATAAAGTTGATTGCCAAATCATAAGCCTGCAATAATGATATTTCAAAATAGAAGCTGATATTTACTTAATTGAAACTATCATTACATGACCATTTCAAATAGTACTATTTTGGCAAAAAAATTATTGGACCAAGATTTTACAATCGAGGGATGTTTGGTGATCCATAAAAAGATTTTTTGTCACCATGAGATGGTCATGGTCATGGATCTCACACATCATCCATAGTAGCTAGGAATGTCGTGGAAAATGTGAGCCTTCTTGGAGTGGCCCAAGGAGATGCCCATGGAGGGGTCTCTAGTACAAGGATTGCTATGTATAAGGTTTTTTGGGCTCTAGATGCAAGATGCCAAGATGCATATATTCTTTCTACATTTGATGATGTCATTCATGATGGAGTGGATATCATTTCTATTTCACTTGGATCACCATGATCATGCCTAGAATATTTTGAAGATACTATTGTAATTGGGTCATTTCATGCCATGAAAAAATGGATTTTAGTATCAATTGTATTAGGAAACTCAGGGCCTCATCAAAAAAATCTTGAAAACTATTCTCCTTGAGCTTTGACCATGGTTGCAAGCACAACTGATCATCAATTCATATCCTCATTTGTTCTGGGGAACAATATGTATTTGAAGGTAAGCAACCATCAATTACCATATTATCAATTCAATATTTAGACTTGAGTAATTTGTACCATAGATCAAAATTAAATATAATGCTTTCATTACATCCATGGTAGGCTTTGTAGGATCTATGATAGTATAAAAGATGAAATAGACTTCATATAACTACCTTTTTATATCTTAGCTTTAATCTAGAATAGAGTTGTGAGTGAAAGATATATGTAATCTATCAATGTCAACTTATGTTCTAAAACATCCTTAGTTAATATTACTATTCAAATATTTATTGAGTGCTTCTTGACTTACTAGTTCATACATACAACAATGTAGTATTACATGCCACTCATCCTCAATTTCTCATTGATTTCAAATAAAAAATATACATCTACTCATCTCCTCCCCATAACCCAAGGGAATTGCAACCATACCATACCTAGAGGAAACTATGCAGCCAAACAATTTCCCCCTAAGCAATGGGGCAGATTCACTCCCTCATTCTATTAGTCTAGTTGATATGATAGATGAGAGGACAATCAGTCAACAAATTAGGTTTTTGATACCATACATACCATACCCCACCTCATCATAAGCTCTACATGGATATCCATGGACCAAAATAATATGCATACAATATGAGGCATGATATTTGCAGATTAACTAATTTCATCTTCAAAGTATTCTTAGCTAAACTTTCAAGATTTAATTGTTTAGAAAAGAATGCAATGAAATAACAATTCTATCATTCTAAGAAAATTGAAGTGTCTATAAGAAATAATCATAATTAATTATATATATAAGTATTTGTTAAATTTAGCCTCTGAATGTGCTTCCATCAGCAATAACTAGACCAAAATTTCTCCAACTCATATGATAACAAATCTGAGATACACAAAAATAGAGAGAAATTAACAATATAAGGATGTTACAAGGTCATCTTCAAATACATTATGATGATGGATAAAAATTGACAACTATCATTTTGATCTTCTTTAAAAAATTTGGTAAGCAAACATTACGGAATTGAAACTTAGTAAGAAGAATTATCAAAACTTTCCTTTAACCCAAAAATCAATTAGTAGATGCCTCACAAAGATGGTACTTACATAGTATCTATCTCCACCAATTCCTAACTATAGTTAATAAATAATTAATATGGCATTCAATTCTAACTAGTCATAGAGATGCTTAAGATAAAATTAATAAAATAGTGGACCAAATTGTGATAGTCCACTGATAATAATTGAGAAAGTCATTATTATAAGTGTTCATGTCTTGTCTGCTACTTGACAAATTGGGTGTATAGAACATTGATTTCCACCCTTGTTAAATATAGTAAGTTTTTCAGGAGATTTACCAATTAAATATATTTATTTTGTAAAAACATATTTATACTATATTCACTTTCAAGTGACTTGAATCATATTTTTAAGTTCTAAAACATGTTTAATTTAATTAGCTAGTGGCATAGCAACAAAGCTCAGTAAATCAGAAGATTGTTCTCATTGTGCTTAAGAACCTTCCTTTCTCATACCTATTAGAGTAAAGTATTGTCTTTTTCATTCTTTTCTTCTCCTTTGTTTCATATCATACAAAGACGTGACTAGCTAATGATAGAGACATTCCATTTTGTTCGATCTATATGTTAGATGAACAAAATTGATAGGTGTTTACCCTGAGCTAACAAATTAAATCTAGTTTTATTATAGGGAATGGCTATAAACAATTATTATATGGGGAAAAAATGTATCATTTAATATATGTTGTCAATTCCCCCAATACCTTTGGAGATTATTCTTCAAAGGAGGTGAGGTGACACACTAGTTTTTTCAATTTCTGTATGTTGATATTTTTAGTCTTCATGATTTTTTTTAGAATTATTTTTTCATTTATGGAATCAATGGTAATAAAATAATAGGACACATTAACTCCAAAAAAGAAAACATAGTTTTTAAACTACCTACCTTTATAGTTGTCTGAATGACTGAAATACTTTCCAAGTAGTTAGGATGTATTTTTCCTAAAACCAAAACTCTAGATTTTATTATGTGTATTTCTCAGCCAATGTTTACTAGATTCTTTGGATCCCATAAAATTTAAAGTCAAGATAGTAATCTGTGATGAGATGGATGATGATTCAGTAGTGCTCTTAGCTGGAGGTGCTAGTGTGATATTCAATTGGTTTTACACTCAAAAGGTTAAAATGTTCCTTCTTCCTGTAATAGTATTTCCATCTATAGAAGCAAACATGTTCAAGTCCTACATCAAATCTATGAGTTAATTGAATTATCCAATCTCACTCTAAATAGTTTTGAACTAGGATAAAACTTTAATGAACTTAATTCATCCCTTAACTCACTACTAAGAAGTAAAATGCTATGCCATAATTGAAGTAAGTTCTTGGATGTGATAAAACAATAATAAATGTTTGTGTAGCCCAATCTTGGGGCATAAGAATTTGTGTAATATTTGCTTAGATTTTTTCTAAAAGACTAAACCAGGAGTTTAAAGAGGTTAGTCATTGCATAGTAAATCCAGACATTAAGTATTCTAAATAAAATTTCCACCAACTAGAAATTTGATGCCTGCCACATATTTTTAGTAGGTTTCATGTTCTAACCTATTAGCCCATAAAGCCTAAAACATTATGGAAATCAAGACTCCCCTAGCTTGTGGTCAATGTTAACTAAATGTAAAACCACCAAATATTAACTCTTTTAAGGGATAATATGTTTATCATAGATATAAGTGCTAGTGAAGTACTAAGATAATGTATCTCTATTAACTTGTCCACAATCAATCTTAAGGATGAAAGGCATAATATGGTGTTAACAAAATATAATCAAACAATGTATAATAATGGTTAATCATGGGAAAGATTAAGAACCTTTGTAATTAACCTATTTGTGATATACATCTAGGTTGTTTTTAAGAAATATAAGCCTTTGTTGGCTCAAGCCTCGTGTTTTAGTTGTTCAAATGGAATGTGGGCACATACACACACATATGAGTGTTTTAACTTAGAATACAATGTCCACTAAAATTGTTTCATAAGTTAAATGGGAAATTATTATAATCAGATCCTTGGCCATTTCCTCCCCCAAGAATGTCAACTTCCATGGTCACTATCTACTTTCTACTTTTCTAGTTTGTAGACATGGATCTAATCAAGATATTGTTTTAGAAACTAAATATTTTTTCCATTGATGGGCTTTCTTTTTCTTTAATTTTGAATTGACTTTGTGTTCCATTAAAACACACCTCTTGTAAAAATATTAATAAGTGGTACTCCTAATGGTGCACTTGTAGCTATAGTAGCTTATTTATTCTCAAAGTCTAATTCTAGTTACACCAAACATTCTCAAGGTAACACTCTTAAAACTTGATCATCTATATTTTATGTCTATTATGATTACATTAACTAATTGATCTCATATTTACTTTTACAATCCTGACATCACTACCCTTGGAGTGAGTATCCTAGCTATTTGGTCAAAGGTTATACCACCCTTAAGGGACTCAGGGGATACAAGGCTTGTAGATTATAATATAATTTTTTTAACATCCATGGCATGTCCTCATGCCACTGGAGTTATAGCCTATGTAAAGTCCTTTCATCATGACTAGTCTCTAGTTTCTATTAAGTCTACTCTCATGAACATAGGTATCATAGCAATGAATCCCTTATCTATAGTTAAATCATTAATTATTTTCAATTTAAAGTGTTTTCAAAGAATTAAAGGATTAGATACTCCACCTAGTTGGTCTGGTAAATGGGGTCTACAGAAATCAATTATTCCAAATCTATAGTTAAACTTTTCTCAAGTCTTAAATTTTAGAGTTTTCAAAGAGTCAAAAGGATTAGAAATCAACCTAGTTGGTATGATGAATGGGGGCTCAAAAAAACTCTTTTGACTATTTCTCAAGTTTATTTTTTTTTATTTTTCAAAGAATCAAAGGATTAAATACTCCACCTAATTGGTCTAATAGAGGGGCTTCAAAAAACTCATACTATTCTAGAGTTGTAATTATATTTTTATTGAGTCTAATTATTATATATCTCTAGCCAAAGCAAATATTGAGTTTTACACTGTAAGTCTGGTTTCTTCCTCAAAGGCTCCTGGGCACCTTGCATTAGTTAGGAAGACATTTAAGGTACATGCCCTATGAGTAGATAGAGGTTATGTAAATGAGTTTTGTACTTCCTTAAAAATAATTTAATAATTAAATAAATCCTTTTAAAATATCTCTAAAATGAATGGTTCATGCATTTCTTACTAAGGTTTTGTAAATAGATTAACAAGTTAAGAAAACTTGACTATAAAAAAACTTGGGTCTAGCTAAGTGGGATTGAGCTTGAACAAAAGTTATATAAGGATATTTTTTAAGAATAATATTATGCCTTATATTTGTAATCACATTATATATTTATGCTATATACCACAACACTCTAGAAAAACCCATTCTTGTAGATCCTAATGAAAGTAAAATTATCATCAATATGTTATGATGAAAGTTAAATCATCATGAATATGTTTTGTAGCTCATACTTTGAATGATAAGATCAATGGAAATGAAGATGAAAAATTTATATATGGCTCCAGCCTCATTGATCTACTGAAGGCCATGGACCCAGGGCTTGTGTATGATACAAATGTAAATTATTACATCAATATGATGTGCAACCAAGGTTACAACACTACAGATTTATGATTAGTGATAGGGGACAATAGTACCTATTCATCCAATGTGACTAATTAAAAGATTAAAGGATTGTGGCAAATCAATTATCCTTCCATGATGGTTCTTGCTAAGGTAGGCAAGCCATTTTTTCTTATCTTTCCTAGAATAGTGACTAATGTTGGACTAACAGAATCTACATATGAGTCTATGATAATTACAACCTCTGGAATGGATGTGGAGGTAACACCAGATACTTTATCTTATACATCCTTGAACCAAAATTTATCTTATATCATGAAAGTTCAAAGTGGAGGCCTACCCAAGGAAACTATACTAGCAGGTACATTAAATTGAAACTATGAGAAGTATAATGTGACAAGCCCAATTATTGTATATAATCCTTACATTAGGGGTAGGGAAGATGAGTCTATAATGGAATGCATTATTGGTTCTGTTAATCATTATGGTTCATCCTAATGATGGGTCAGAAAGATTGACTCTAAACTTGATATTTTATGCAGTCCTATTTTTACAAAGAATTCCTCTTGTAATAATTTATAGATTGTAGAGATGATCATCTAATATATAAATAACAACACTTCTTCATATGGGATAGAAAGTACATGTTAAATTCACATCTTCCACATGTTCTCCCATCTTGAAGTTTCTATAGATAATTTCTTTGCCTCATTGTTTATGTCATTAGTGGAAAATAACAAAAATAAATGACACCCAAATTTTTCTATTGAAATTGCTTTCATTATATTTAATAATTACTAATAGAATAGTTGGTTTTATAGCTACCATACATTATTCCTATAACCTTGGTCTCCCAACTTAGAATCACAAACAAATATTAAAGTATATATATTAAAGGATGTGTTAAAAAAGGAAAGGTTCTTTTAAAGGAAAAAAATGCTACATTTTAAGTTTATTTTAAAAAGAGGTTGCAAGTTTGCACCAATCACCGATGTTTCTAGATATAACACTGATCTAAGAAGATGAAAACTATGTTGTTACTTTTTTTTTCTACAAGAGGTCATAACTAACAACATAGTGTTTTTTAGAATATACTAGAAACTCGATGAACATAAAAGTGGTTTTGTAAGTTAGAAAATAGAATATTATAGTAGAACAAAGTCTTCAACTAAAGAGAGATATAAGTTGAGAGAGAAAATAATAATATTTGATACTTAAACCTAATTAAAATGCTCTCAATTAAGTGAACAAGGTAAATGTTGTTCTAATGATCCATTTCATATTGATTGAGGTAATATTATATTTACATGACATGTTGTTTAGGGATCATTATGTCTAATGACTGATGAAGAAGCTTCCTAAATATGGACCCTGTACCTAATGTTGAAAAATATTTTTCTAGGATTTAAAATAAAAATTGTCCTCTTATATGTACCACCTTACAAGGTGACATGACATAGTTCCCTTCCATCCTCTAGATCAACTTAATCTATTTTAAAGAATATTATGATCAGATGCACACCTAGTACCACCTTATAAGGTGACGTGACATAGTTTCCTTCCATCCTTGAGATCTACTTAATCCATTCGAAGAATATTATGTTTAGATACACAAACCTTACTTCATTATAATTCATAGCAATTACTTAATCAATAGATTTAATTTAGATTGTTAAGTTTGTATTCATAGATTACTTGTAGGTAGTACACAAAGTGTTGATGAAAATCCACTTGCATCTCCCTCTAGCATCTTCAACCTTACTATTTTCATGGGTTTTCCTTGAGCTTTACAAGCTTTATTTGTTTGTTTTGAAACCGTGTCTAAGCCTTCTCTCTTTTCACGTTCTTGAAACATCCCAAGGGTTCTACATCATTTCCATGACCTTATTTATTAGTTTTTTTTTCATTTCTAAGGTGTATTTATCTCAATATTATTTGTATTTGTCATCTAAACTACATTTTTTGTGTTTTTCTTATCCTCTTTCTTTCACTTTAGTAATTTATTTTAGCATTTTCTATGATAGATCTTTATTTCCATCCTCTTTGCCTCTTGAAACTTCCATACATCCTATTTTTTCTTATTTCAATTTGTAATTTGATTTCTTTTCCCTCCCTTGGCTTATATTGGATTTATTGGTTATTGTTAGGACTGTAGTAGAAATATACGGGAACTACAATTACTCAACAACCAAAAAATTGTGACCCATACTTGGGACTCAATAATTACTTGACACTTTTATTGCCACTTTAAAAATATATATAAATTCATAAAATATAGTGAAATATATAAGAAAAAGAAATGAATTTATAGAAATTATTGTAGAGATGCAAATAACTGAAAACACATAACTCAGAGTCATAAACATGTTTTATATTAGTTTTTAAGCAAATAAGAGTACAATACAAATGCCAAATATTCTATTTTAAACAAAAAAGGACTAAAATGGCTCATGGAAGTTATTTTCTCCAACTCCTCCTTTGCTACCCCTAAAACTAAAAGGTAAAGACTACTCCACTAGAACATCATTCACAAATATATAATCTAACTCCAATTCCTCACCAACACCTCCAAATGCTTTGACTTCCCCTACTGCTGTAGCTTCTTCTACTTCCCTCTCTAAATATGTGACCTCATCCTCAAGAAACATGGGCTCTTAGGTCACATCATTAGACTCAATGATCTAATCTAAATATGGATCAATATCATCCAAATCCATTGCCTCTAACTATCTATCCCTTCCACTTGTTTCACATAGAGGTAAAGATTGTACCAGATAAATAGAAGGTCATTAAGGCATCGTGTTGTCATCCTATTGTGTTATTTTATGTGAATGGCCTCAAATATGCTCTAATTTATTTCACACCCAGAAGTGCTACATGGTTGGGACAAGATGCAGATGGCTAATTTTTGAAGATTTGGTGTCCTTACACCATAATATTCCCACCACAAACTTGCAATGAGAGATTTATAACATTGTTAGTCACCTACATGTGCATTTATAAATAAATAATGAGTTTATAATGATACAATGAAAAACATAAATGACTAAAGTTGAATTTTTACCTGGTTCATGGATCATTCTCTTTTGAATGCATAGAGGTAAAGAAAAAAACTCCCTTATGTACTCTTATAAATATGTAGCTCACCCAAAATTATGTCTCTAGTGGTTTTGTCAACCACCATTCTCTCTATTCATATATTTAGACCATCCACGACATCTTCATCCACCCTAAATGAATCCATAAAGAAAAACATGGGGTTCAAATAGGAGGTCATTGCATGTATATGTTAATGGAGCTATTTGTTCCACCTATACTCAATCAAGAGCCAAATGGGCTCATGTGTTTTTTAATTTTTCTCATAAAAATTTGATATGCTTTCCTTGGCCATGCCTATGGCCTCATACAAATACCCCATCATATTGTTTTCTCTATTCACTAAATAGATAACTCTAACCAGAAGCTTTGACACCTAAAAGCAACTAATGCATAATTTTAAAATTTAAATTAAGATAAATTTGAGTTGTTTATTTTTAAATAAATAAATATTAAATAAAAAAAAGTTAATTATAATGTTACTTTTATGACCTCATCCATGGTTTTTTCAAAGCCATCACAAAATTTGGTATTCTTGACCTTTTGTCCATCGATGTTCTTGCTATATAGAGATTCCATCCAGCGTGTACTCACAAATATTTGCCTAAGATATTTTAGGGAGGCTGAAATGCATTGCTATGTGATGAAGTGAATCGTAAATCTCATGACTCCTAATTGTAATAGATATTTTTAGTTGGTATGTTCTCTCATCAAACTTATCACCCAAAGATGATTGTAAATGTTACATCCCAATTCCTCATCAGAGAAACTTGCTAGATTATTCATGAATAACCATAATTAATAAATTTAGATTTGGATATATTTCTGACCAACCTTGAGATTTATGATATTTTGGGATAATAGAATGTTTCTTAGTTAGATGTTAATACATGATTGTTTATTGTGAACTAGTTTATGTTTGCACTTATATTTTAAGCACATTAATGTAGTGATTCAATTATATATATATATATATATATATATATGTATATATATATATATATATATATATATATATATATGTATATATATATATATATATGTATATATATATATATATATATATGTATATATATATATATATATATATGTATATATATATATATATAATGATTATCATGTGATAAGATCTACTAATTTACGTATTATGAGGTAGATGCAGGATAATTCTTCCCTTGAGCATACCAGAGGGAGAGCATCATTGAAGAGGGTGTTGTAGATGGAGACATCACAGGTCGATAGAGAGCTGGTGGAACCCTATACACACATAGTAGTTAGTCATGATATAAATGCATGTAATTGATTACTGTGTGTTTAATTCTTTCTTAGAATATTATTTTCTATGGTTTTCTAATATAGGTAAATGTTGTGCCATTAATACACATAAAGGTAAAAATTTAAAATATGGAGTATTTATACTTCATAAATTGCCATTTAATTACTTAGAGATATTTAAATGTTTAATTGGGTCATAGTGGGTAAGTATTATTTGAGTTTAGGTTACCAAATATGTTTATCTAAAATTCCATATTATTTTAAAAACTACATAAATAGATAAATAATTATTTTCCATGAAATAAAATTAAAAAGAAAAATAGAGATTAAATATAAAAAGAAAAGAAAAAAGAAATAAATACAATTAAATCATTAAAATAAAAAGACAAAACAAACAAATAAATAAATAAAAGAATTGGTTTTTAAAAAAGAAAAAGGAAAAGTATAAAAATTAATAAATCTCTATTAAAAATAAAAAGGAAGGCATGCGCCTATCATATATAGGTGGAGAGTTAAAGGGGAAAAGTGATATAGAAGGAAAAAGAATAACAAGTATTGAAAATGAGAAAGGAGGAAGAGGTGAGATAAGAGGGATGCAACTTTGGAGAGGAGACCAGAAAGGAAGCAAGTGATAAGGTTTCCATAAGAAGATATGACTACTAGGTAGGTAGTGTAAATTGATTTCCAATTAATCACTCAGTCCATTAATTTTTTGCTTAGAATAATGATTGAATGTTTGCTCACTACATGTTTGAATATAAAATAAAAATAAATACTTAAACTCCATTAAGTTTATAGCATATATTTTCCTTTGTTCCCAAGCGTTGAACTACTAGCTCATATATTAAACTTTTGGTGAGAATTCACTTGTAGAAAACTAACACCACCATGAAGAAGGTGGATATTTAAATTAGATTATAATGATTAAAAGAATTTCCAAACTATTATTGAACATGATTTAAATATATTAAATTTTATTAAATATTAGTTTGCCTGAAACAACTATAGTGTCATCTTTTTGAGACATGGTCTGAGAAATTAATAAACAACCATTAGTTTTATAGGGTCATTGCATATCTATAGGCATCTCTTGATATGTTTATATTTATTTGGTGAGGGGATTTTTAATTGAGGCATCAACCCATATACATGATTTGGTTGTTGTCTTTTGCTAAAAGTTGGAAGTTCCCTACATGGCATCACCTAACTTAACCTTTTCCTGCCATATAGATGGTGTCACACTTAAACTGGTCTATCTATTTTGTCTAAGATGTCATTCTATTATCTGATGTTTTATTTTCTATCGAGCTAAGCATTTTAGACAATTATTAATATATCTACGTATTTATATTAATGCTATTATTTTCTAGAAGGCATTACCCTTTACCTTAATGCTGGGACTTTCAGAACAAATAGACCATTCTTAATCCTCTTTATTAGTGCTAAGAATAAATTGGATTTAATTACATAACTAGAATTTTTAGAATAAATAAATCAAGTTTGCTTTACCATTGAGTCTCTCATCAAAACACCTAATTATATATAAACTGTATATACATTAGAGTGCAATCTCCTCTTTTAATATTGAAATGTTTATATATATAATACATAAATTGATAGTTAATAGAGGATTGTTAAATTATGAATTCATGGATTTCAAAATAATTATGTTCAAGTGTTAACTAAAAAATATGGAAGTTGTAATATATATAACGTCCTCCATCTGCTATATAATGAAAATAGTGAATAACAAATTGTTTTGGTATAGAACAAAATGGTTTATGGAATAATATAGCTAGGTATAATATAGTATACCAATATCCAATATAGATTTTATATAGGTAGCTAACCTATTTTAAACACGTGGTAAATATATACTAATATATATATATATATATATATATATATATATATAGAGAGAGAGAGAGAGAGAGAGAGAGTTATGGAAAGATATAAGTTATGTATATATATTAATAAAGTTATTAATATGTATACTGTATTAATATGTTATTAATATTTGACTATGATATATGTATCCATCAATAATCTTATTGGATTCATCTTTTTGAGAATTATTCTACCACTGGAGCTGGTCATAAATTTGGTACATAACAAGACACGTATGTTTAAATATATTTCCATTAAAATATATATGTATTTTTTTGATATCTAATTTGACATATTTCATGAGATTACTTATCACTTGGGATATAAAATAATTGTAGAACATCCATTCCATGAAAGTTGATTTCATAAATGTGTGTAGTCAGTTGGATGGGTACTTCCATTGCGGCTCTGCCCACCAGTGTTAGAGTCCCTCCCTAGCCTCATGGTACTAGTATTAGTAGTGTCCAGCTAGTGGCACCGGTCACGTTAAAAAGTTTACCAGGCTTTCAAAAAAAAAGTTGATTTCGTAAATTAGTTTTGTCAAATGTAGATTGGATAAATGTTAGAGTTCAACGGTCAAACATAATTACCCTCTATTGAGAGTTAAACCTTGAAGAGATTTTAAATATCTTATTTATTAAAAAACCGTTACATAAAGTTTGACAATATATCAAGTTATGTGTTTGTAACTTATAGTACAATCAAAACCCAGGGTAGATTCCTTTAATTAATATTCCTAGATGAAATATTAACTAAAAATTTAAAGGATCAATTAAATTTAATTTAGCAAAATTATTGCTCATAAATTCCCAATATAAACTGATTGTGAAACTAGATTACTTGTGTTTCATAAAAATGAAGTTCTTATTCTTCTAGGTGTGGTATGCAAAGTATGTTTTATGTATTTATAAATACTTCATTTGTTGATTTCTATGCTTAATAGTTACAACTAAAATGCTAAACCATGGTTTATAAATTTCATGGTAATAGAACATTTATATATGATGCACATTAAGATGTGTAAGTATTGACATATATAATTTATCAGATGATTTTAAAAAGTCATTAAGTTTCATAAGAATCAGGAACTGTAACCCTTGGAAAAATATCCTAAAAGCAAATGAGTTAATAGGATAACAAGCTTATCTAACTCACTATTAGTATTATGAAAGACTATTAGTCATATGCATTCAGTATGGGATACTTATGAGAATTTCATACTATAAGTGTGTTAAATATATAGTTATACTTATTAAATAATGGTGTATCATGATTCATGTTTTTATGTTGAGATACATTGATATGTTTGTATGCAAAATATACCTAGGTGGTATAATACTTTACTATTTATTTATTAATTGCATGGGCCAAATATGTCTTGAAATTCGTAAGTTTGGTTTGTATGTTATGTAGTTAGGAACCTATGATAGTATGGAATATTATAGGGTATTATAGAATGAATGTATGTTTTACCTAAATGGCACTTATTGTATTTATCATACCTAACTCATATCTATATTTGTTTGTATACTACATACATAAATGTTATTGGTTTGGATAGTGTGTGTTGTTGTAGCAGGTAGATTTATATATGCATGCATGCAAACTCTAAGAATTTAAAAAACATTATGTTGAAGTGTTATTGTGTTTAGTGGGAAAAATGACTTGTTTTATTATATATAGTTACTGCTATAATGTTTTTGCTTATGTGTATTTGAGACTACTTCATATAATTGATTGTGGAAAACTGGTAGTTAAATCTTATAATACTAGACTGTGGTAATATGGGTTTCCATAGGGTGTAGTAACTAGAAACCAATTACATTATTTGAATTTTACAATTAAATTATATTTTTACCTGGGTGATACATTTTTAACTATTATTTCTAGTATGAAATAGAATATAATGAAAGATTCATGCATATGCTAAATAGACTTAGTGTATGATGTTATTACGCCTATGTATAAGTATGTTGTATTAAAATGTAAGTTAATGAACCTTGTGGTTGAATTTGTATCTAACCAATCTACATGGCTAATACAAAGTAAGGAGTGAGATGGACTTCACTGGCCTACTAACATTGCAATGTTAGATGAAGGCGATCCCATCAAGTGGTGTGTATGAACTTGATTAATCTAGATCATTATATATTATATATAAAACTTTGGGTCAAAGTATGTTTAGTGAGACATTATCAATTCATGAATATGGTTTATATGTATGTGTGATATCTTGCAATAGATCAATTTTTCTATGATACACTACATGTTTAGTTAGTTAGAAATCGTATGGCACACGGGCACTATCTTGTCTCTCTAGATTCTCATGCCATCATTATCTACTCATCCATGAAAGGAGGATCATATTCTGATGGGATTAGTATGGGAGATCATTGGTTTTTGGTTGGTTTTAAAAAGTGTTCATATGATGCTCTTTCTCCCCACAATATTAGTACTTATTGAGACAAACACTTGAGATTGTCATAGATACTAAAAGTTCAGGGAACTCATGCTTCTAAGAGCCAAGTATCTAAATTATATACATTGTATTATATTGAATATGACTATTGAATATTGTCATGAAGAATTATTACTTATTATTAAATATTGATTGTGGTGATTGTAGAGTTATATCAGTCATTGAGTTGATGCATTACTTTATATATCCATTTTATGAAGCATTGTCATGACATTAGAATTTTTTGATATAAAAAGTAATGTGTACTTATTTTTATCACTCGAGTATATATGTGATCTCTCTTAGACTTTGGAAACATAGTCTACATGTATATATGTTCTTTATTTAAAAAATGTTCATGCATTTCTATGTCTAACCCAACAAGGTTGTTATAGTAGATGTACTTTGTGATATATTTCACCTCTTTAACCATATTTTTTACCCATGACATCTTTCCTATGTCTTCACTATGAGATCAATGAATTTTTTTGAGCATGGGCTCCAAAAAAGTGATCGGTGTCTCTCCTCAAGAAGACTCCCCATTGCTATATACGTTATTGCATTATCGATCATAACTTGGACAATGTTCTCCACACCTACCTCCATGACCACCTTGTATAACATATCACATAAAGTTTGTGAATTTTTCACTTTTTCAAAGGCATCAATGGACTTCAATAACACTAATTATCCACTTGAAGCCACTAGAAAATTAATCAAGGTGTGGTTCCTTTCATCCATCTATGTATTAGATAAAATGCTACAAAGATTCTTGTGTCATACTCTTTTTTGCTTATCTATAATGAGATTTGTATCTTTAATAACATCCTCTAATAGTGGGCCTCTCAAGTCATGAGGAATAGGGGCTTTGAACCCCTTCCTAATAATAGTCAAAAAAGTTACCAGATTCTCCTAGTATGGGCTTGTCACCACATTTAATGGAATGTTATTATAGTACCAAAATTTTACCAATATCACCCTTGGTTCATTATATAGTTCCTTGTTTCAAACTATACCTTTGAGTGAGAGTTGTGCTCCAAGATTATTTTGAAAAACTTAAAAACCATGTAAATTTGAACTTACACTATATTCACTAGGTGAGGACCATCTTCGAATCACCCTTGAGGTAATAAAAGAACCATAGGTTGCTAACTCATCAAATTTCACTCTTGTGGCCCCATATTTGATATGGCTACAAGTGCATCAACAATGTTTTTATTTCTCTTCATACACTATTATGACAACAACCATCTTCATTTGAGCCTCATGTGATGCTCTATCACATAACCACACATCATTCCTTGGATTATGTGTTATGTGGTACTTGAGGTGATTTAACCCTACACTCACCTTAAATACTTGGTAATTATATATCATAGAGTTGAGTTTTGGGCCATCAACACAATGTTTCTAGGATGGATCATCAGACTTCTTAAGCTGACTACTACCATGAGAACTAGATGCAATTTTGAAGTTAAAATATGTAACTATGAAATTTCAAATAGTCTTAGAAGTTGGAGCTCAAAGCTAGTAAGTTATAATATTATATGATTCAGATTAGTAATTATGAAGTTACAGTATGATAAAATATTTAATTAAATACTTAACTTTAGAAACTTGAAAGAATAAGATAACTATATGATAAAATGTGATGACTTTCTATCTAATGTATTATAAAAAATGCATTATTGATTTATTTACTTCCTTTCTATTTTGACAATCAATGGTTATTACAGTCCTTGTATTTAGTACTTAGTATCTAGTATTTAGTGTTTATTATGGGGAACTCATGATTCAAGGAGCCAGGTATCTAAATTATGTACATTGTATTAGATTGAATATTACTATTAAATATTGTAATAAATAATTATAATTACTTATTATTATATATTGACAGTGGTGATTATAGAGTTGTATCAGTTGTTGAATTATTGCATTACTTTCTCTACCCATTTTATGAAGCATTATCATGACATTAGTGTTTTGTGGTGTAAATGTAATGTGTACTTATTTTTATCACTTGAGTATATATGTGATCTCTGTTATACTTTTGAAATGTAGTCTACTTGTATATATGTGTTTTATTTTTAAAAAAGTCATGCATTTATATGTCTAACCCAACAAGGTTGTTACAGTAGATGTACTTTGTGATATATTTCACCTCTTCAACCATATTTTTTACCCATGACATCTTTCCTATGTATTAAAATATGAGATCAATGCAATGTGTTGAGCATGGGCTCCAAAAAAGTGATGGGTGTCTCTCCTCAAGAAGTCTCCCCACTACTAAATACATTGTTGAATTATCAATCATAACTTGGATGACGTTCTCCACACCCACACCCATGACCACCTCATACAACATATCACACAAATTTTGTGAATTTTTCACTTTGTCAAAGGCATAAATGGACTTAAATAACACTAATTATCTGCTTGAAGCCATTAGAAAATTAATCAAGGTGTGGTTCCTTCGATTTATCTACTTATCAGACAAAATGTTACAACCCTTCTTGTGCCATACTCTTTTTTGCCCATCTACAATGATCTCTATATATTTCATAACATCTTCTAATAGTGGGCCTCTCAAGTCATGAGGAATAGGGGCTTTGAAATCCTTCCCAATAATAGTCAAAGTAGTTACCATATTATCCTAGTATGGGCTTCTCACCATATTGAATGGAATGTTATTATAGTACCATAATTTTACCACTACCACCCTTGATTCATTACATAGTTTCTTGTTCTAAAATATACCTTCGAGTGAAGGTTATGCTCTAAGAGTATTCCCAAGAACCAAGAACCATGTAGATGTGAACTTACACTATCTTCACTAAGCGAGGACCATCTTCGAATCACCTTGGAGGTAATAGAAGACCCATAGGTTTTTAACTCATTAGATTTCACTCTTATGGCCCCTATTTGATATGGTTGAAAGTGCATCATCAATGCTTTATTTTTATTTTTTTCTCCTCATACACTCTAATGACAACAACCATCTCCATTTGAGCCTCATGTGATGCTTTATCACATAGTCACACATCATTCCTTGGAATCTATGTTATATGTTACTTGAGAGGATTCACACTACACTCATCTTAAACCCATGGTAATTACATATCATAGAGTTGAGTTATGAATAGTCAACATAATGTTTCTAGGTTAGATCATCATACTGCTTACACTGACTACTGCCATGAGAACTGAATGCAATTTTGAAGGTAAAATATGTCAATATGCAATTCCAAATAGTCTTAGAAGTTGGATCTCAAACCTAGAAAGTTATAATAGTATACTATTTTGATTAGTGATTTCAAAGTTATAGTATGATAAAATATTTAATTAAATACTCAACTTTCAAAACTCAGGATAATAAGATAACAATATGATAAAATGTGATGACTTTATATGTAATGTATTTTGAAAAATACATTATTGAATTATTATTGATCTATTTACTTTCATTCTAAGTTGATAATAAGTGGTTATTATAGTCCTTATATTCAATATTTAGTGTTTATTATTTACTATTTGCCATTTTGGCATTTGATATAGAATTTTAGTTATCGAAGTATCAAAGAATTAGATTGATTAGTGGTCACTGTATTAAATAAATTATAAAATTATAAAATAATTTATAGGGGAATAGAAATTATAATATAAATTTTAAAACATATATAGCTCAAAGGCCATAACAATGGAATGCAAAAAATTCCCAAATGGTTAGATAGTCAAGGGCATCAAACCTACTAGTTATGGTTGCTACATTGTTGATTACACCCAAATATAAGGGCCAAGGCCATGATGAGGCTCGAGCTGAGAGTAGGATGGGTATTATGGGCCATGGTGACTAATAGAAATAGTTTAACTTTTTGAAACCCTCAAGTTTCAACTCACACATGCATAGGTTCACAACACATAACCAGAGTAGAGGAAGGAAAAAATTGATGGAAATGAGATAGAATGTGAAATTTTTATATTTTTGATATGTTTTACATTTAGTGGTTAGTAGCCAATTAACATGTAAAAAATCATGGTTAAAAATAAGTAATCACTCGCTGTTAACTACATTTTTTGGCCTATTAATAGGCTCATGGTTAATGGGTAATCTAAAAATTTGGGAAATGTTTACAAGTTTTTCACAAGCACCCATTATGTACCTACATTTTTTAATACACAAGTTAGGAGCTCTTAAGGTGTTCTTCCCTACTTTATATATTTAATTTCACATCTTCTTTGTTGTTCTTACATTCATATAAACCTAAGGATACAATTTTTCTTTATCTTCTCTTGAATCTATTATTCCACATTTTGCTTCTTCTAGATTATCATTTTATCTTTGATTCCTTGAGTGTATATATTGTGAGTTTCAATTGTATTGACATCATATTTTATCCCTTATATTGCATATAGAATCCACATTTTCATAGTAAAACATTGAATTATTGATTGTGATAATTTTGGTAATTTTTACATTGATTTTAGTCACAAGCTTGATTTTGATTTTGTGCATCACTATTTGTACTTTCATTATTTTAGTGGTGTTTTCATAACTCCTACATTTCATATCTAATTTAATAATACCATCATTCTAGGTATATGTGCATATATCCTACTTGGTGATTTTCATGTATTCTTAATTGCATCCATCTTGCTTTTGCATCATTTTAGACATTGCATTAGTGTTATTTCATCATCTACACATAAATTGTTCATGTTCATTGATGGTATTCTTGTTAGCTTCACTCATAATCTTACACATAATATATGTTCTTAGCTTTCATAGAATCTTACCATCACTTGTAATTTCATAGATTAAGGTGTACATCATATATCTTGATGGTTTAGTCTCTATTGGTATTCATCATAGCTCTATTATCTATAGTATAATTCTATTATTATTTTGAGTTATTATTTTTTTACTTTAGAGGTATTATATTTGTTCTTGGAAATATATTGGGTAAAATCAAATAACTAGCATATCAATAATGGTTTACTTGGATTCTATAAATATAAGAACTAAAACTTCCATCTACATCTTGGTACCCTCTTTTGTCATTTCAATAATTTTAGTAAGTAGATATAGGATTATTTGTTGCTTGAATGAATTTGAGGTATAGCTTAATCACACATTTTGTTTGTTTCTTTCCTTTCATTATTTTAATAAGTAGTGTTACCCTTGTATTTACCCTTATTCAATTTTTCATAATTATTCCTTAAGAAAGCATTGATATATCATTGTCCTTTATTGGTAAATATGTTCACTCTTTGAGTCATCCCTTTGTTAATAGAAATCATTCACTTGTTGTCTTGGTTTACGAATGAATTTGTTATCTTGAACCACTAAACTTGAACCTTTTTCAAAATTCAATGGTTCATAGGTTCAAAGTTCATTGTTCTATATTCTTGAAAAGCCATTCATATTTGGTTCATCATGAGAAATTTTGTTAAAAATGTGTCTTTATTTTGATTCTTGTTTATTCCTTTAAAATTTTCATTGAGTTGAAATCTATGAATATAAAATAACTGGCAGAAAATGAGATTAAACCCGTGTAATCTTTTGGTTGGGATAAAAAAGTTTATTATGTGTGGAAGTATAAAAGTGGGAAATAAAGATGGGGATAATTAACCAAAAGAGAATATATTTAGAACATTTTATAAAGTGAAAAGTTTTAATTCATGAAAATCAAGGGTAATGATTATACATTAAGGCCGAGTGTGGAGATCACTTTCAATTAATGCATGTGTCAAAATTTATTTCATATCAAGGGAATTCAACATGAATGTATTGATTTAGTAATTATTCAATGGGATTTTTTTCCCTTATAAAATAACGAGTAGGATAATTTGGTAAAATAAAACACACAAGGTATTGTGAAAGGAGGACAATGCTAGAAGTATCATATTTTCTTACTTAATTTGATAAAGAATTAAGATCTGGTAAAATGTGTTTCAAAATTATAGGTTAAAAATAATTCTACCTCAAAAAAGTCTAAGAAAACCCTTGTAATTAATTTTCCTAACCGCACTACCATGTTAAAAGCTAAGAACAAGAAGAAGAAAGAATCTCCAAAGAAAGTGATTATGGATTTGAGTGTTGAAGAAGACTTAGATAGGATGATAAGTGATTAAGGTCTTGATTTATCAATGGTAGAGGTAATTGATATAGATCAATAGGTGGGAATCACTTTGGATTCTACTAATTCAATATAATTACTAGATACCCCTTCAAAGCAACTTAATCCTAATAAAGAAACCTTGATTACTACACCTCGATGGTTACATAGTTCAATTAACGAGAAAATGAAAATAGTTCCATTTTATTTACCATTATAGGACGTGGTCAAAAAAAATTTAGGGAAAGCTCCTAAATCTAAAATGCTGAAAATCACTTCCAAGATAGACATTGATCCTAATATAGGAAATTGGAGTGCGGAGATAGCTCAACTAGTGACGAGTGATGAAGTTCAAAATCCCACAACATAAGATTATATAGTGGAAAGAATAAACCTTGGAGTTTCATCAAAAGCTATAGATGAACATCATCTTGAAACATCCATCAAGAAAATAGTAAGTTGAACATGGTAGGATGAAAGAGATAAGGAACTAAAATAGGCATTGCACTCGATGGCTGAATACATTGATGCCATTCATAATCTAGGTCTTTAGTCCATTTATTAGTTGCCCATGTATTTTGATCTAAAATATCTAATTAATTAAAAAATGCTTGATCAAATACATTTAAGTAATATGGTAGTGAAAGTATTCGATGATTGGTTCGATGGGATAATCTAAGAAGGCACCAAATATATTAATGGTTTGAAGAATATATATGATGAAACTATAATTAGCATTAAATATTTGAAGATACAGAACATCTTATGGGAGAAAGATGAAATAAAATGGACAGATATAATTAACCAAATGATTGAAATCTAGAAGTATGGTGTGATAAAAAATTTATCAGAGAAGAATGTGGAAAATTTGAATGACATGACATTATATGTATGTAGAAAGAATCTTGAATGGAGAAACTTAGTGTCAAAATAGGGGCAAATAGAACTTATAAAGTTGATTAAAGAGATAACTAAATTTACTCAATCTCTACTCAATCTCTATATTGTGATTTATAATTTATTAATGTAAAACATTTGAAAGATGATGGCAAACCTAAGGAAGATATCAATACTATGATATAGTCATTTAAAGAAAATATCAATTTCATCAAAGAAAATGAAAATATTGTAATAAATGATTTTTATAGGGTGTCAAAAGTGGAATCATTACTTCATATTTGTGTTAAAGCACTTCTAGAGCATGCAAAAAAGGTGGTTGATATTCAGAAGATTAAGGAGGTCTAGAAACAACAAATTAAACATATTGGAGTTCTTAATTCTCTGGTAATCCAATAATTCATTGCTGCATTTAAGGAATGGAAAATGTAATGTGTATCTTCTATAGAGCAAAGAAAATCATAAGATTCTAATATGCCTCCTCAGTAGTGATCATGCCATTTTCAAGCTTTCTATTTTTAAGTTAGATACTTTACCTGAATGTTCTATCTTTTAAATCAGTTTTGAAAACTAAATCTTACTAAGGGTTAGAATTTGTTTAAATCTAAGTTTAAAGAATATTTACAAGTGAAAAACTATATATATGTTTTAAATGGGACATGTAAAGGGTTAAAAAACTTGGAATTTGGCTAAACTTTGCTTTTATAATGTGATGTTTCCCTCTTTATTTCATATGTGAATGAAAGAAACAAATAGTTACTGCAGACTTATATCTGTGTGTTTGAGTGAATGAAGATGAGTTTTTGTTTGAATTCATGATTTAAATGTGGTAATTGTTTTTTTTGTTGAGAGTCTTATCATATAAATCTTATAAATTGTTATTGGTTCACAAAATCTCGTGGTACACACACACACACACACACAAACTTGATCATTGTTATATATGGAATCTATGTGTTCTATCATTGAAGAGTTTCATAGAAGTAAAATATTACATTCATATCATAGTGATATATGGATGTTAGTCTACCTTAAATGCTTTTTGGTTAAAATTATATTCAAATGTTAGTGTAGTTTTTATTCATTGAAGATCTTTAAAAAGGGAGTTGTACCTTAATTCAGAGGGAAATTATTTATGATAATTTACACAACTATTATTTACTTATTTTTTCTAAAAATAATGGGTTAAAGGGTCAAAATAAACATTATTAGAATAGGACAAATCTGTCAACCAACAAATTTTTGGTGACTCCAGTGGGGATGATCAAATCATTGTTTATGATTAGTCACCCTAATATGAATCAAGATGGTGCTTCCCCATGAGAGCATAATTCCTATTTTACAACCTAATCTTGGTTTCCAATATGATCAAGAAGACATAATAAATCAATTAAATACCCTTGCATGGTGCACTCATCTAAATATTGATGATTATAAAAGAGCAAGTTGAGAATTATAGAGAAGAAGAATTGGCTAACAATTTAAGATTATTATTGCTTAGGCAAAGGAGGAGACACACTAAAAACTTAGTTATAAATTAGGTACCTAAAGTCTCAAGAGGTTAATAATAGCTTAGTAATTAATAGTTGGTTGTTTATTTATGATTTAACAAGCTAGAGTTTAGAAGATATACAAGATCTTTGAGGAGAGAAGGAATTGATGATCCTAATTTTCAAGCACTGATAACCCTAAATTTTTCTTCTAATCCTAATCCTATTAGAAGAGCTAAAATTAGACCTCCTATCCCTCCTAAAACTTTGGCATCCCCTGTTTGTCAATATTTAACTTTCTTTGGCACTATCATCCCTTCTACCCAAAAATGTAGCTAAAATTTGCCTAAATTTAATAGAAATGGAAGGAAATCACCAGATGAACATCTGAATGCCTTTGTTGTAGCATGTGGTGTATTAGGTGTGTAACATCAAGATGTGTCTATAAGACTCTTTGTACAAATTTTAATTGATATTGTAGTGCAATGGTCCTATCACCTACCTAATGCTACTGTTAAAAACTAGGATAATATGAAAGATGCATTCAAAAATAGGTTCAAAAGCACAAAAGATGAACATTCTATCCTTGGTCAATTAACTTAGCTTAAAGAATAAATACATGAGCCTATGAGAGAATTTATATCCAAATATAACAAAATCATGCACAGGATTCCAACTACTAAAAGGCTAAATTTGAAAATCAAAAATGTTTTTTTTATCAACTCTATGCCTCCTAATATTAGTTTTCAACTAAGAAGAGGTGGATTTTCCACTTTAGTGGATGCACAAACAATGGCAGTTGAATTAGAAGATGATCTTATGATGGATAGAAAATGGAAAAAGGAAGTTCAAATACCTAATGTTAAATCCCCATTCCCTATAGATCCTATGGTTCAAAGGTTAGTTAATGATATGATCACTCTAAAAAGACAAATGCCTAAAGCTAGTATGTCATTCAAATAACCATACCAAGATGTCAAGCGAAGGATAAATATCAGTAAGACATTATAACTTACACTAGCACAACCAAGGTTAGTTATTGAAGCTCCCCCTAGAAAAGGGAACATGTGTGCCTTTCATTTGACTACTGATCATGATGGAAATTATTTCCCAGAGATGGTTAGATATGCTCAAATGGATGCTACTAAATATATATTGGGAGAAACTACTAAGGAAGAAAGGAACTTTGAGGAACCTAGTGACTCTGAAATACACTTTTTGGAATATGATTCCAACTTAGAAAGAGGTGGTGAAGTATTTGTTACTCTTGAGGAATTCGATGTGCTAACCCGAAGTCAAAAGAATTAAAAATCTCCAAACATTCAATCTTCTCAAGGAATGCCCATCAAAAGTAAAGAACCTCTCACTAGAACTCTGATGCTAGTTCAAAATTTCAAGATGTTCAATTATTATGAAGATCTAATCATGAAACTTCTTTTGATATTATTGAATTTTGTAAGACTTCAAAAATTCAAATATCTCTTGTTGAATACCTTAAGTTAAATCCTAAAGAGCTTGATAAATTGGTGAAATATGTTAAAGGTGATCATTCATGAACTAAATCCAACATTTGACAATATATTAATGTTGAGTCATCAATTGCTAAACTATTTGCCTCTCCACCTGAATCACCTACATACATGCCCAAAATGGCCTTCAATGCATCTAATGATACATCTAATTTGGTTGATATGAAACCTAATCCATTTTATGTTTCCTTATTTATAAATGGTCATAAACTTAGTAATTGTATTATAGACTTAGGTACTTTTGATAACATCGTGCCCTCTTCCATAGATAAAGCCATGGGTCTATCATTTTAAAAAACATTTGGTAAGTGATATTCTATAGTTGGTAAGTATATTCCTCTACTTGGGTAGATTAAAGATGCACAAGTTACTCTTACAACCTACCCTGATAAAATATTAAAGTTGACTATTTTAGTGGCAGACATCCCTGGCAGTTATGGAATACTATTGAGTAGAAATTTTTGAAAAGATCTAGGTAGATAAATTAAAATGGATTGGTTAGAGGCCATAATTCTAGTGGGAAAATGGAAAGAAAAACTAGAGCTTGAAACTAAATATAGGATTATTGTGTTCCCTTTTGATGATCCTAAATCTTAGAGATTATTTGAGGAATGCTAATTTGGTAATTATTGTCTTTTTTATAAGGATGTGAAGGAAGGATCTATTTCAAAATAAACTCATTCAGATGATCTATGGATCATGGAGTTTGATGGTAGTTGTGCCATTACTGGCTCTAGAGTAGGATTACTTCTGATTTCCCCTGAAGGTAAAATTTTTTCGTATTCCTTTAAGTTAGAGTTTAAAAATAATAATAATACCGTAGAGTATGAATCTTTATTACTTATACTAAATGAAGCCAAAGGAAAAGGAATAAAAATACTCAAAGTAAAAGGAGATGCAAAACTTATTGTTAAAAAAGTAAGAGGGAATTTTACTGTTAAGAATAAAAGATTGAGACATTACATAAATAGAGTTTGGGATGAAATAGAACATTTTGATGCCTTTTCTATTGATTCAATTCCAAGAGATCATATCACACAGGAAAATTCTTTGATAATATTAGCTCCTCTTCTTCTTTCTCATCTTGATTTCAAAGAAAACTCATATAGAATAGAGTTTATCTATCATCCTAATGTCACAGATAATGTTTAATACTTACTAGTTTTTGAAAATGATCAATAAATTAAAAAAATATTGGAAAGTGCTAAGATATTTGTGGAGATCTATTTTGAAGGATATGAAATAGAGTGTAAAATATTTAGTCCTGATCCTAGAATCAATTCAAATGATGGAGTAATTTAGTTAAAAAGAAACAAGATTCCTAGAGGGTTGGTTTCTCTTGAACATTTGTTCAGTCGACAAGATGAATACATCAATGGTAAACATGATCAGACTCCTGATAAATTGGGAGATTGTGAGAAGGTAAATATTGGAAATAAAATTGTTCCTAAATGGGTTTTCATTGGTAAATGTTGCTCACCAAAAGAGAGATGTGATTTAATCAATTTGCTAACTGAATATAAAGATGTCTTTACTTGGTGTTATGATGATTTGAAAAAATTTAAAAGTGGTCAATTTCAACATCATATTCCTTTAAAATAAAATGCAACTCCATTCAAGAAGAAATTAAGAAAATAAAACCCAAAAGTTGTAGATGTCATTTATAAAGAAGTTGATAAAATGATGAAAGCTAGGATTATCTACCCAATTCATCACTCTACTTGGGTGGCAAATATTATCCTAGTGTGAAATAAAAATGGAGAAATAAGTATTTGTGTTTATTTTTTTTAACTTAGCTTGAAAAATAATTATGCCTTACCTATGATGGATCACATTTTACAAATAGTTGTTGGATCATAGATTAGGTCCATGTTAGATGGTTCTCTAATTATAATCAAATAGGTGTGGCTAAAGAAGATCAACATAAAACCACTCTCATAATGCCATGGGGAAATTTTGCCTATGGTTGTATGCCTTTTGGTTTGATCAACATTGGTATAACTTTTCAGTGAGCAATGAACTCATCTTTTAAATACCCGATAGATAAATTTATTGTTATTTATCTTGATGATTTGACTATTTTCTCTAAAAAGAGAGAAAATCATCTAAAAGATCTTGGGACCATTTTTCAAAGATACAGAGACCATGAAATATCTCTTAATCCAAAAAATTTAGTATTCTACATGACAAAAGGTAAGTTATTGGGGCATTTAGTTTTGATAGATGGAATCAAGATCAGCCCAAAGAGATTCAAAGCAATTCAATAGTTAAGCCTTCCCTCAAATAGAACTAGAGTTAAATCTTTCTTTGGAAAGGTTAATTTCCTCAGAAGATTCATTCTCAATTTTTCTAAGATTAAAAAATATATTTTATGAATGATGAGTGAAAAAAAGCATTCAGGTGGAATGAAGCTACTAAGAAGGCTTTTGAAAATGTTAAACAAGTGATTGCATAGGCACCTACTCTGATAAATCCTAATTTCCAATGGGATTTTATTATTTATTTCTATGCTTTAGAACACACCATGTCTGGTATTTTACTACAAAAAATTGAATTGAATATAGAAGCTTCAATAGCCTTCATGAGTCTTCCTCTTAAGAAACATGAACTTAAATATTCATTGATTGAAAAATAAGCTTTTGTTGTAGTAAAAGCTATCAAACAATTTAGGTACTACATAATTTGTTCTCACTCAATTGTATTTGTACCAAGCTTAGCTATCAAGAGCATTCTAACTCAACAGGATGTGGGGATGAATAATAGAGAATCATGGGTTGATAAGATTCAAGAATATGACATGGATATCAAGCCAACTAAATTAATTCAAGGCCAAGGCTTGTGTAGACTAATGTCTAAAAATAAAGAAGAAAGAGGAAGAACATCCCACTATCTTGTTAGTGAGTTTAAAAGATCCATGGTTTGTAGATGTGGCTCATTATCTTACTCATAGATATTACCCCATCCACTTATCCCCAAAATAAAAAAGGAACTTGAGATTAAAAGAAACAAAATATGTCATATGGGGTGATGTCTTATACAAAAAGGGACTAGATAGAACTTTTATAAGATGTGTAGATAAAGAATAGCAATGTAAGCTTTTGAATGTTTTCTATGATGAATCTTGTGGTGGAAATTTATCTTCCTCATTTACAACCTTTAAAATTCTTAGGAATTCTTATTACTAGCCTGACATGTTTAAAGATGCATATAGAAGGGTGGTTAATTATGAGAAGTGCAAGATATTTTTAGGAAAACCACAACTTGGAACATTACCTTTAAGGCCAGTTATGATTGAAGAGACTTTCGAGTAATGGGGATTAAACTTCATTGGACCCCTTTCACCTTCTTTGAGTGATGGACATACACACATTCTGACAGCCATAGACTATTTTACAAAATGGGTGGAGGTGATCCCTACGAAGAGAACCACCTCAGAAGTTGTGTGTGATTTTCTTAAAGAAAATATACTGGTATGCTTTGGTTTTCCTCAAAAAATAATGGTAGATAATGCTACCAAATTTTATTCAGCTAAACTCATCTCATTTTGTTATGATCACAGTATCTCTCTTTTTCACTCATCAGACCATTTTCCTCAAGGGAATGGTCAATCTGAGTCTAGTAACAAAAATTTGATATCCATCATGAGAAAATTGGTGAGTGATAATCATAGAGATTGGCATAAAATTTGTATAAATCACTTTATACTGGTAGGGTAACCCCGAAAAGAGCAATAGGAATGACACCTTTCCAGCTAGTTTATGGAATAGGAGCTCAATAATCATTACCTCTTGAATTATCAGCAGCCAAATTGCAAAAGTTCATTGAAGATCAATATTTTTAGGATTTTTTGGAAAATAATATTATGTATTTAACCAAAATTGAAGAATAAATAAATAAACTAGTTGATCGTATTACTGCTCATCAATTTAGAGTTAAGAAAATCTTTGATAGAAAAACTAGACCTAGAATATTCATGGAAAGAGATGAAGTGTTGTTATGGGATAAGAGAAGAGAACCTAAAGGAGCACATGATAAGTTTGATTCAATCTAGAAGGGACCATTAAAAATTCATCAGGTACTAGGCCCTAATTATTTCAAATTAAAATATCTAGATGAATTTATTCTACCCATGTCTTATAATGGACAGGACCTTAAGCTGTAGCAATTATAAAATAGGTGTCCCTTATTTTTTACATGGTTGTTTTCATTTTGTTTGTGTGTGTCACCTTTTTTTATATTTTGGTTTTCCCTAGCCTTTCCCTTTTTGTCCCTTTGTTTCTGATTAGTTTGTGTGAAACTAGAGATTCTGAATTCTATGCATTTTGTCATAAAATGCAGTCCCCAGTCAAAGCCAATTGTTACCCTTGTATTTACCCTTATTCAATTTTTCATAATTCTTCCTCTAACAAGCATTAATATATAATTTTCATTTATTGGTCAATATGTTCACTCTTTGAGTCATCCCTTTGTTATTATAAATCATTCACTTGTTATCTTGGTTTGTGAAGGAATTTGTTATCTTGAACCATCGAACTTGAACCTTTATCAAAATTTGATAGTTCCTAGGTTCAAATTTCATTGTTGTATATTCTTGAAAATCCATTCACCTTTGTTTCATCATGATATTTTTTTTTAAAAACATGTATTTATGTTGATTATTTTTTATTCCCTTAAAACTTTTGTCGAGTCAAAATTTATGACTATAAAAGAACTGGCAGAAATCGAGCTTGAACCCATGTAATCTTTTAGTTGGGATACAAAAGTTCATTATGTCTGTAATTATAAAAGTGGGAAATAAGTATGTGGATAATTAATTTGAAGATAATATATTTAGAACATTTTATAAAGTGAAAAGTTTTAACTCATGAAAATCAAGGGTAATGATTATACATTAAGGTCGAGTGTGGAGATCACTTGCAATTAATGCATGTGTCAAAATTTACATCATATCAAGGGAATTTAACATGAATGTATTGATTCAATAATTATTAGGATATATTTTATGCCCTTATCAAATAATGAGTAGGCTAATTTGGCAAAATAAAACACATAAAGTGTCGTGAAAGGAGGACAATGCTAGAGGTATCAGATTTTCTTGCTCAATTTGATAGAGAATTTGAATTTGGTAAAAGGTGTTTCAAAATTAGAGGTTAAATAGGATTTTATCTCCAAAAAGTCTAAGAAAACCCTTCTAAGTAATTTTCCTAACAGCACCACCAGGTC